>BPLR01000280.1:0-74225 GCA_021605095.1 Caerostris extrusa
TTTCAAGATTGTTACTCTGACTACAGCTGTACATTTAGTTTTAGATAGGCATTACATAAAGACGTAAATTCTAGTTAAAAGATGTTAAAGAAGCATATTTTCAAATACCCTACACTAATGCGGGCATTCCCTTCATGAATTAAATTATCATGGTACACAAATTCTTCTTTTCTTTGAAAAAGGTCATTCATTTTAAATATTGAGAAAATAAGAAGAACAAATGTACTGGTCCATTCTAATATTTTACGGCATAAGAGACTTTTTTAAAAATAAGAATAATATCTTGGCACCATAAACAAGAAAAAAAATGCTCTTTTTGGTATTTTATTAAAACCAGCTCAAACTGAACTTTTTTTCTCTTTTGCTCAATTTGAACAATACACTCATCTTTTTTTATGGCTTTGCATAAATCTGAAAAGATTAATAGAAGAAATTCTAGCATGAGAAGGAGAATTTGCCTTTCAGCGGATTATCCAAGTTTATTGATGAAGTTTACAGCTTCGCATAAATTAAAGAACATTACTATCCTGCAGATCTAGCTTCATGCTTAATAACTCCTTGGCCCTTCGTTAGTTCTACAACTCACTCTTTTGAACTTTCAAAACTCGAGAGGAAATATTGGAAGATTCTCATCTGCATTGATCCGCGTGCATCTGGCAGACTTGAAGTATGTTCCAATTATCTGAACTTGAACATTTTAACTAATTATGCATACATAATTTTGAATGAGCCGAATAACCTTTTCGTAAGATAAATCTGTTTATGAAATGAAATTTATTCCATTGGGAAACAGGAACGAAATTATAAGACATTGAAAGTCAAACATAATTTTCATTAAAAATTTCTAATTTTTCAAATACAAATTTCAAGGGTAGATGATTAAAAATGGATGTTTTACATTAGACATAAAAAAATTTGAATTAATTTGAATATATCTTTGAATATAATTATGCAGTATTATAATTACTGCAGTTTGTGCAAAAATTTTGATTGTTATGCTTTTTTTCATCCTTTTGCAATCAAATCGAAACTTTCATTTCTATTTAATCTTATTTTTAATTAATTTTTCTAGATTAAAATGTTTTCTTTCTGAAATCTGAAATTTATGATTAAAAGAATTATTTTTGTTCCTTTTACTGCAAATGTTTTAAATCTGAGAAAAACTTGTTTCCAAAAAATTTTTGGTTTATTCGAGGAAAAAATGACCTTTTTATGCATTATAATTATTTTATCCTTTTACCAGCACTTATTTTATTATATAAAAAGTACAGTCCACTTGTCCTACGAAATTATTTCCTTTATAATTTTGTTTCGGACGTGCTGTTAAAATATTCATACTAAATTATCAGTTCTACGTCTTATAAATTTACAGTTTACGTCAAGCATTCCTTTTAAGCCTAACTTTCTTCTTTGTATTCTAAATTTTCTTTTTGATACTGTTTCGTTTTCCATATGAAAAGTAAATGTAGCTCTAATTACGAGCTAGAATTATTTGCTTTAGAATTTGAATTTAAAACTAAATCAAATTTACAAAAAGTATAAGTAATGTCATTATGTAACCAGTTGTAGTTTTATTATTCTTATGTATAACTTTTTTTTACTAAGCAGCAGTAATTTCTTTATTAAATTGTAGTTTGTTAAGATTATGTCTAATTGTTTTTACTAAACAATAATAAAAACTACAACTCTTTTCTTACGCTTCTTGAGCCATATATTTAAAAGACAATTAACAAAAATTATTAGACGAAATATAGACGTTTTAAAAAGAACTGTTTAAATTAATTACATAATAATTTTAAATATAAATTCAAGTAACTTTATTTAATTAAAAATATCTTCTATTTATTGAATTGTATCTTATTTAAAATCCTCTTATTCACCGATAATTTGATAATAAATATTTAATTATAGTAGAAATTACAAAACTCAAATTCAAAATAATTTTATAACATTAATTCTTGTTTATAACACATCTTAGTGGGATATTTGGCAAATATTTTCAAAAGAATTCAACTATGCTGTTCAACTCTTATTATGTTAAAGAGGCATCTAATTTTTTTCTTAAATTTGAAATCCGTTGCAAGAATCAAGCAGCATATTACAATAATTTAATATTTAAAAGGAAATTTATTTAAAGCCCCCAAGTTTATTACTTCATATTTATGAGTTTTTGTTTTTGAAAGTTCGCCAGCAGGAATACATCAAATGTTAAGATAAACTTGAATGTCATCGATTTCCATCAAGTTTCTGTCCGTACAACTTGATTAAGTCCACCTAAGATGCATTAATGTTGTTACAAACCCAAGTTATCGGACTTCATTAATGCATAATTCTCTAATTAGATAATCAAATTCAAGGGTACCTGGATTCACTCGAAGCCATGCGACTTCCAAAGCAGAGCTCTGTTATTGATGTGGATGCTTATTGCTACGCTTTGCTCGGTTTAATTAGTAATTATCAAGTCCACCTTCATTAACAGCTTGCGGTTTGCTCTGCTTATCCTCAGACAGAGTGTGAGCGCTAAGTGCGGAACTTTAAATGGAGTTTTAAAAGCATAATTTAAGAGTGTAGTTTCAGGTAGCATGTTTTTAGTTATATTAGGTTTCTGAGGAAGTCAAGAAACTTCTACTTGTCGTATTAAAATTGGAAAGTTAAGGTACCTGTTTACATTTGTTAGCCTTTTGAACTGGTTCGGAATTTAAGCATAATTTTAATATTTTGATATATAAAAATAAAATAATGATAAATTAATTTAAATAAATTTATAGTAGAGAAATAATCCATAAATATTGATAAAAGATTCCAGGATGTTAATATGATTATATAATTATTATTCTAAGGAATTAAAACAATAAATTCTTTGTTTCAATAATATTTAACAATACGCAATACGTTAATATAATTCTCTATGAAGTACATGTGCTCGTTAGGAACAGTTTTTTATGAATTAAAATTAATTATTTTTATAAAAAACTTATGATGTCTTAAAAAATAATCGTTATTAAATATTTATATAGTTAAGAAAATTCATGTGAATGTAACAATTAATTTTTATTTAATTAGTGACTTTTACGGGGCCTATCTTTTACTAGTTCTTTGGAACACGGTGCCGCAGGTTTAGAGTTCGAATACTGGTTGTGTCATGGATACTTGTAGTGGTTCGAAATCAACTTTATACAGTACGACCCGGTCTAATATGACTGTCACTTCTAGATACACTCATCTTACACCACACTAGATGACTGTACCTAGAACTGAGTTGTTCCTATACAGTTTGGGAATGATGTGGGTGAGAAAAGTCTGTCTGGGCTCCGTGACCTCTTACAGTGACAAGAGACTGGGACCTACCATTTAAAGGGGATTCCGAACCACTACAAGCGTCCATGCCACCGCTGGGACTCGAACCCGAAATTTGTGGCACCGAGTGGCATAGCGCTAGACACTCGGCTATTCGGGCCCTAATATTTTTAATGCCAACGGCACGCAGGGTTTCCTGGAGTCACCCTCTCAAGTACTGATAGCACCCGATGATGCTTGGTCTCATATGACTGTAAAGCGTTGGGCGTAGGGCTGACAGTCCTACTCTTACTTTTATTTTGACCTAAAAAGAAAATCTCCTGTCCCGCAATCTGTCAGGAAGCACACGACCTTGGCCGACTATGGAACTGTTGCGCCAATGAAGAAGATGAATTTTTTTATGGTAATTAGATTTTAAAATTGTTTTAGCTTATTTAATTTTTTTATGTAAATGTTTTTATTCTTTGAAAAATACATCGCATTGTACAAGGCAAAAGATTCAAACAATAGCTACAATGTCAATTTTCTTGACAGGACTAATGAAGTGTTCGGCAAAGTTAATTGACAATTTTCGAGAAATTGATGGAAAACATGGAATAGCAAATAGATTGGCTAACTGGAAGAAAATTTTCGAAAGTGCCTGAAGTATAGTTTTTATACTTTGGGCATTTATAAAATGCCCAAAGTCAAAAGACTGGAGTTTGTCGAGACGGTTTCGTCTCATGAGTTTCTTCCTGTTGCGAAATTTATTGTGCTTTGCTAGCGAGTGATAAACTTATCCTTCTCTGGTGTCTTTGCTTGCGTTTATCGTTTACGAAAACTGCTTTTTCTTAAATTCATCGATTAAAAAATATTTGCACATATTTTTTTTAAATTCCACACACATACGAGGTCTGGATTAAAAGTTAAAATATTACTTTTCTGCTATTTTAAAAATGTTACTGCAATTTAATTTTATTATAAAAGTTAACAAAAATTTCTTCCTGAATCCAGCTAGCATTACAATTGATGACAATTTATAAGAATTTTTGTATAACCTCTCATATTTTTTATTTCTTTACTAAACTGCAAATAACATGATACAATTACACACGGTTCATTGATCAAATACAATTGTGCCAAAAAATATTAGAGAATATTTGAGACGAAATATACAGAAAATAAACTCCAGGTTTGTCAATTTTATTTTCTTCTAAGTATAGGGTGCAGCCCGAACCTTAAGGTCGATACATTTCTAAACAACGTCTAATAGGATAGGTCTAAATGGATTTCCGAACATCGTATTTTCATAAGAGTAGACACTAGTAATTTTGGATAATTTTTCCATCCATTAACCTTTCGAAACGATGCTTTATACCTAATGATACTGCTTAAAATGTGAACGTAATATCCATTTTGGACCACAAACTTTTATTCTGAGCCGGAGACAATTTTACGACGTATATATAATCAGTTTGAGTAAATTGAAAATAATAGGTTCGTATATATTGAATGTTTGCTATCATTAACAATCATTAAAAATTTAAGGCGTAATTCTGATGGGGTTAAGATAACAGATTCTGAGAAAATACAGAATAAAACAATATTTTGTTTAATGCTTAAGATAAGTTGAGGAATAGAATTTTGTAGTAGTTTTTGTAAATTATGTAAAGATTTTTGTTGGTGCTATTAACTTTGTATTGCTAAAATTGTAAATATTTTGCATATTATAATTAGCTGATTTTGTGCTACGTATTAAGGAATTACCAAAGAATATAAATAAATTAGGATATTAGTTAAAACTTTGAATGCAAATAGCACTGCAGCCTGATGGCCAATTGGTTAGCACTCTGCCCTTTGGTAGGTTTCAGGTTCGAATCCTAGTTGTGGTAGGGATGTTTGCTAGTGGTCCGGAATGCACTTAAAAACTGTAAGCCTTAGTCTAATTGCTTAAAAAGCGGGCAAAAATTCCTAGACCCTACAAACTAAACCTAAAATTACTTTTTGGGTGTTTATATAGAAAGTTATAATTATAAATTTTTGAGGAAAGAACACGAATATTTTCTCGAATTTTTACTTCGTTATTTTTTACATTTGATTTTACTTTGCATAAAAAAGCAGCCACTACAAAAAATAACTATTTTCGCATTTAAAAAAACAAAACATGGAATATTAATTTTTCTACAAAAATTATATAAAGATTATATAATAATATATAAAGAATTATATTATAGTTATATATATAAAGATTATAGTTCTTTTAAAATCAAAACTATTTGTAATGCAATTATAAAATTTTAATTGTTACGAAAATTATCTGCACTAATATTTCAACAATTTAAATCGTAAGGAAAAAATATTAACAAATTAGTTATTTTAATTGTATCTGAATAATTGCTCATTATTAGTATTTTTAATCATTTTTTTCGCTTTTTTTAAATTCATATAAATAAAAAATATATTTGTATATTTTTTACTCAAATAATTTGAAAACTTTTGATTTTCTAATTGTTTAATGATGAACATAGAATGATTGAATAGATTAAGCATGCTAATATAAAGTTACATTAAACTTTACTCGAGAAACTGCAGGCTTTTTGGTATATAATAAAATAATAATACTATTATGTGGTATGATGCCAAACTACAATGGGTAATAATTTGGAGAATTTCCATCTACTACTGTTTAGCACCTACGTTCCCTATTGAGGCTATCTATGCCATTCTTTTTTTCGAGAATTTATTGAAATAAATGTTATCTATGTATGAAATTCATCACGAGTAAAAACATGGAGAAAAAAAGCAAATTCACCAATTCATGAAATTCGATAAATCCCAACGAAAGAGGCTTATAAGAGAGATTAAATTTTATTTCAATAGTAGGAAGTAGTAGAAGAAATTTAGAATTGTAAAGTATAAATGATGAGAATATAATGAACGTGAAAATAAGATGAGGTAGCTCAAAAGCAATGAATTAAAAAAAGTCCTGAAAATATACAGTATTAATAATTCTTATTTATGTTATGATATATAATTTTGCGCGAAGTTTAGATTTTAATATGAAGTTATGAAAAGTCACTTTTTTTAAAAGAAAATGCAGTATGATTATTTTTATATTCTTTAATCAGATTGCCTTTAGTAATCTTCAGATTGGTGGAATCTGATGAATTTTTTCATGAGATTGGTGACTTTTTGTTTCGTTTCTCTTTCCTTTCATTTACTGAAAGAAAAGTCACAGCTGTCCGATGTGTCCTGTGGTGTAGCATTTTTCTTTATTACGAGTAGAATTTTGGCATTTCATTCCCACAAGAAAAGAATGTCTATTTTTTGACAAATATAATAACAACCCAATATTCAATAGCAGCAATCAACATTTGATAGCAAACCAGCAGTATTATGGGGTAGTTATATTATTACTTTAATCTACAAAAACGTTCATTTTTTTTTTACTTTGAATCAATGCTATAATTTTAGTTTTCTAATTTAATGACATCTAATATAAAATATGTATACAAAATAGTTCCAATTAAATAAAAGATTTCATATATTGTAAACCAAAACGACATTGATAATATTGCAATGGTTTTTTTCCTATTAAATAAATTGTTTTGAATAATGACAATGTTGAAAAAAAAATATTATGTAAGTTATAATAAAGCATTTTAAATATAAATTTCTTTTCAAAAAAAAAGAAAAAAAGAAAGAAATGGCAAAAGAATAAAACAATGAACTGAAACAAATAAATGCATTTATTAAATAAAAGTATGCATGAAAGATTACATTTATTGAAATAACATTGAAACATGATGTATTCTGACAACAAAAAGAAAATGAAGAATTAGTTATTATCTATCTAGAATAATAAAGAATATTTTTATCTGACAAAAGATCAAACATTATATTAAATAAGTTATCAAAATTAATAATAACATAAATTAGTTAAGACAGGATATAGATGTAGTCTTTATTCAGAGTTGTTCATGGATATGAATTAAATTATTTCTCAAAATAATGACACGATGTTTAGCTGCCACATTTATTAACATTTTTTAAGACCGCATGCACAACTGCAGCACATAACACAATTATATTACAATTATTTACAAAATCATCTAAAAACCAGTTCGTAGAAATCAGTTCACTCTTTGGTACCATCCATACTGCCTGGAACTCTTCACTTGACTCCGCACACTCCCTTTTCTCTTTCTCTGTCTAGTTCCAAAGTCAACAGGGGAGAAAAAAAACGAACGCAAAGTCCAAAGTCTAAGGGTCAACCGTCCTTTGGAAAAAACATCTATTAAGGTCTTCAAAGTTCAAGGTTATAACATTTTGTGGGAATACATGGTGGATCCTTACCTAATAAATGTTGTATTGAATAATTAAATTTATAAATTGTGTATTTTATTTTTAGGGACACTTTATCTTTATATACAATTAAAAAAATTATGAATATTTTTAAACAGAAATTTTTTTAAATATTGCTTTTGCAGAACCAGAAAAAATATGTAATATCTCTTTCAAATGTAAAATATTCAAGAACTGTAAAAATATAAAAAAAAAAAAAAAAAATTTCAAGTCTAACAAGTTATATATAATATTTATCTGAAAATCAAGTTCGATACTCGCTTCTAGTTATAAATAAAAAAGCATTTTAAGTTCAAGTCACATTCTGTCATAATTTTTTTCCATCTTCGAAAAAACAGAAGAAAAATTTGCAAATCCCCCCCCCCTTTTTTTTTTTTTTATTTAACCAAAACACGCATGTAACTTCCCATATTTTAAATGAAAACAAATAACGCATTGCAAAAACTCAATGATTTTCCATTAGTTCTTTAATGAAAATCGATGCCCTTTTATAAAGACATAACAAGATTTCACAGGGCTGGCAGAAGCCAGGACTTTTCATGGTCTGAGATGTCTCCGAAGGTTGGCTTTGTGCCAGCACCTGGTCCTTGAGGTTTACAGCGACTATAATCCTGAGGTAAAAACGCAAAGCTGGAAAGAATTTCCTCTTTCCCAAATTTGAAACAGGAAAAGGTTTTTTTTTTTTTTTTTAATACGAAAACTCAATAAGTTCTCCAGGGAGGTGTTTTTTTTTTTTTTTTTTTTTATAAATTGTTTACTTTTATAAAATGCGCGAGATCCTAGCACATTATTTCAAGGAATGAAGACCATTTTAAACGTTTTCAAAAGATTTGACAATTTTACTAGTAAACACAATGAAATAATCCTGGAGCCATTTTGACCTTTTATTTATTTCCATTTTTTGAAATTATTTTAATAAAATTAATTATAAACCTTTTCTTAAAAACAGATACAGAAATTTTTATTTTCATAAATTATCCACCAATAATTTTTTTTTTCTTATATTATCCACCAATTATACAAAATACAAATCATAACGAAATATTATCAATGTCTATGGTATCGAAATTACATTAAATTAAAAGTATTTATAAATTATATATAATTATCTTTCTTCTATTATTATTTTCTATAATTATATATAATTGTATTTAATTATCTATCTTAAATTATTCATAATTAAATTCTATAACGTTCTTCTTCGTATAAAAATAATAAAGTTTAATTTTTTTAATTTAAAATTCTTTAAATGTTCGTTAAACCCTTCAACTAATATTTCAATTCCGAAATATTGAAATAATAAAATTCTCCTCACTATTTGTAACACTAATCTTATTATATCAAACTTCATAACACTTTACCATTTTCATTAGATATTACATTATTACGGTAGAAGTACAGTACCGGTAGAATAAGTTAATTAACGTGGAGGTTATGGTAGATCGTATAAATTAATTATAAAGTTTAAAATTATCTATCAATACATCATGTTAATATCATCGTTATAACGCTTAGTGATGATAGTAGAATATAGTATGTTTATATATTATATACTATTTACAATATATTGGTACATGAATGTTTCAGACTTTTGCAAGCCTAATGCAAAACCTATAGTGCCTGTTTTTGTCCTCCTTCATCACTGACGATCATTTCCGTATGCCTCATGTTTCTATCAGTCATCTAATAACGGGAATGTTAATTATAACTAATTCATACTAAATTCATAATTTAGCAATGAGCAATTTTCAAATAGAGTTTTTTTTCTTATTGTTTATTTAAAAAATACATTTATAACTTCCCATATTTTTAAAAGCAAGTACCATTTCTACAAACTAAATGATTCTCCGTTAGTTACTTAAAAATCGATGCCCTCTTAAAAAATATGATAGGATCTTACAAGAATGGCAAAACCCAAGACTTTCCGGGATTTTAGACGTTCTTCAAAGTCTGGCTTCGTGCCAGTACCGTGGTCCTTTGAGATTTTACCAGGACTATAATCTTGAGGTAAAAAAAATGCAAAGCGAGAAAGAATTTCGGCCCTCTCCAACTTGAAACAGAAAAAGATTTTTTAATACGAAAACTCAGTATGCTTTTTCAGCGATGGTATTTCTCATTTTCTGTGTTTTATTTTAAGAAACGCGCGAAAAAAAGTTTTTACAGATTTATTTCGCAAAAAATGAAGAATATTTTCAGCATTTGACAAATATTTTTCTACAGGAACTCAATAAAAGTGACACTGGAAGACATTTTGGCATTTTATTGGCGTCCGCTATAAGGATTATTTTAATAAATTTATTATGGATTTTTTTTCATCAAAATTAATGCCGATCATTTTTATTTTCTTCGTCAATTATATTGTCTTCAAAGTTTTAGAGAAATACTTTTTTTTTCGCCACTGGAATTGTTTTAATCTTTTTATATTTGTTTTGAATATGTCCAGAGATATTAAGTTAGGGATTTCATAGTTTTTAATTTTTGCAAGTAAACTATCAAACATGGCATACATTTAATATAAATTCCTAATTTGCTTACACTCTTTTGATGTGTTTTTTATAGTTTCATTGCCGTATTTTTTTCCTTTTCTTTTCATGGCCCAAGTAACTAAATGTAGAATGAGAAGTAAGAATTTTAGATACAAGTAAATTAAATCTGAATCACTATCGGGAAGAAGTGAATTAAGTCTTTATGTTGGGCAAATACTTTCTAAATAATATACAAAAATATTTTATCACCGTTTTTAAAAAATTATTTTTAACTTCTAGATTATCAAAAGAGAACACTTAACAGTATTTTTTTCTTATATCATAATGCAGATTTTTCACAATACATATTCATCCAAAAAAATCTTTAAACAATGTATTTTTTATCATTATTTTGTAAAAAAATATTAGTAAAAATAATGAAACTAAATAACTTCTTATTAAAATATAAAATTCACGCAATATTATACATCATAGCATAAATAAGCATTATTAATACTGTATATTTTCTGGCTTTTTTATTCATTCATTGCTTGTTAATTCATTGTTTTCTGAGATGCCTCATCTTATTTTCAATTATTCCTTTAAAAACTTTACAATTCTAAATTTATTGTATTACTTCCTACCATTGAAAGAAAACTTAATATCTTTATAAGCCGTTGGGATTTATTAGAATTTCATGAAATGGGGAATTTGGTTTTACTCGAGTTCTACTCGTGATGAATTTCACGAATAGAACACGGAGTAGTTATTTTTTTTTTTTTATATATAACATTTATTTCAATAAAATCTTTGAAAAAGAATGGCTTAGATAGTATCAATAAGGAACCTAGGTACTAAAAAGTAGTCAATGGAAATTCTCCAAATTATTCTTACTTCATAGTTTGGCATCATGCCATATAATACTTTTATTATTACATAGTCCAGTCACATTAATATGACCGCCACCTACATCGACGTCAACGTGAAACAACCAATCACAAAAGGTAGGTGGCAGCACATTTGCAGTGGAGTGTATATAAAGGATGTACTAGCGCATCGGAAAGCATTTCAATCGTTGGTGTAATGCAGGAACATAACGATTTATCCAACGTCCAAAGGTCATGATTATTGGCTTTCGGGCCAAGGGTGGAAGCATTTCGGAAACGGCTAATTATGTGAACTATTCGCGTGTCGCCGTGCTAAAAGTATACCGAGCATGAAAAAATGGCGCTATCCAAAATCAGCGGCGTGACACATGTGGTGCACCACTGGCTATAGATGACAGAGGCGAACAAAGGCTACGGAGATATGTTCGGGCGAATAGACATGCAACTGTTGAGCAACTGACCGCTCAGGTGTGCCAAGGAGCTAAGAACGTATCCTCAACAACGGTTCCGCGAACATTGCGGCGCATGGGCCTCCGCAGCAGACGCCTGGTTAATGCACCTATGCTGACTGCTGTTCAGCGGGGAACGAAGGCTGGAATTTGCACGCCAGTATCGAAACTGGAAGTCCACGGAGTGGCGACAGGTGGCTTTTTCCGACGAATCACAATTTATGCTCCATCGGGCAGATGGACGTTGGCGTATACGGCGTGAAATGGCGTCTAAAGCAAACACCCTGCAACAATTGCCGGAAGGATCCAATCTGAAGGAGGGAGCATTATGGTTTGTGGATTGTTTTCCTGTCATTCACTAGGTGCACTTATCATTGTGGAGAAGGCACGGTAGATCAGCACAAGTACGCATCAGTCCTTGCGGACCATGCCCCCCTACATGCTAATTAATTTTCCTCAGAATGAGGGCATCTACCAGGAGGCAATGCGAGGTGTCATACAGCTCGCAATGTATGTGCGTGGCTCGAAAAGCACCATAATGAGTTTACCGTGCTCCCCTGGCCAGCAAACTCACCGGATTTAAACCCAATCGAGAATCTGTGGGACCACCTCGATCGGGTTGTTCGCGGCATGGATCCTCAACCAGCGTAATCAAGCGCAGCTGGCCACGGCACTGGAGTCGGCATGGCTCAACATCCCAGTGAACACCTTCAGAAACCTGAATGACTCTCTTCCTGCACGTCTCGCAGCGGTCCGCTCTGCCAAAGGTGGTTATTCTGGCTTTTGACAGGAGGTCACATTAATGTGATTGGACTGTGTATATACCTACAAGCCTGCGGTTTCTCGAGTAAAGTTTAATGTAACTTTATATCGTCCTGCTTAATCTATTCAATTATTCTAAATTCGTTATTAAACAATTATAAAAATCACAAACATTTCAAATTATTTGAGTAAAAAATTTACAATTTTTTTTTTTATTCAACTGAAGCATGAATTTAAAATAAAATAATGAAGTAATTATTTTTACATCTTCATTTTTAACTTCAAAGGAAAAAATAATTGATATAAATTTTTAACTTTATATTCATTCATACAATTATAAGTAAACCTTACTCATTAAATGCAATTTCATCAAGCAAATGTCAACATATGGAGCTCTAGTTGAATAAATAATTTTATAATTCCAATTTTTTTCTTTTACAGTTAATTGCGAAATTGTTCATTAATTAGTTATTTTTGATTCAAAACAAACATGATAATATCGTTTTAAGTTATTTTTGACACCACAAGTTTTGAAAATATATTTATTTCAAAGACGGCAGAGTAACATTAAATCAGTATTTGTCTTTGATTATCTAATGTGTCTTAATAATTGAAGATTAAAATCATTTGTTTCAAAAAAAAAAAGAAAATGAAACCATTATGAAAGATTTTGATAAATAAAGACGTCTTAAATAGAAAATATTTTAAATATACTTCAAATAAACATTAATTGTTAAAAGTTCCATTAAAATTTTAATTAAATAGGCTTGAATTATTAAAGTTTTGAAGTTACTTGAATATTGCTCGCAGTATAGCCATAAATAAAAATTACTACAAATACAAAAAAATGAATCAATATTTTATACTTATAATTTATAATATTTGTATTAATTTTGAATAACTAACTTTTTTTTACATTTTTCAATGAAATAAATCAAAAATGTATTACCGTTTAATATAAAATAGTAAAAGTAATAAAACATGTATTTAATTTCAACTCACATTTAAAAAGAAAAATGAAGTTCAACATTTTTCTGTTTTTTAATTTACCGTTTAATAATTGTTTACAAGAATTGAAAAATTTACACTTTGTCTCAGCATTAATTTCCTTCATAAATTATTTTTAATATGCTAATGCTCAAATGTCAAAAATAATTGAATAGGGAACTATTTTATTACTAGTTGCTTTCTTTAAAAGTTGAATTTAAAGAAGAAAAATACTAATAATGAGCAATTATTAAGATGCAATTAAAAGAATTAATTTGTTATTATTTTTTCATTATGACTTAAATTGATGAAATCTAAGTCAAAGTGAAGATAATTTTGGTAATAATTAAAATTTTGTAATTGCATCACAAATAGTTTTAATTTTTAAAGAACTATAATCTTTATATGACTATAATATAATCTTTTATATACCACTATATAATCTTTATATAAAAAGATTTTATAGAAAAATTAATATTCCATGCATTGTTTTATTAAATGCGAAAATAGTTATTTTTTGTAGTGGCTAATTTTTGCCAAAATAAAATAAAATGTAAAAAAAAAAAATAAAATAAAAAATTTTGTTATTTCCTCAAAATTAAATTTTCTATTTAAACACCCAAAGTATTTTTAATTTTGATTTGTTGCTCTAGGATCATTTTTTGCACGCTTTAGGCTATTTAGACCGGAACATTAAATTTAACGTGGATTCCGAACCACTAACAAACACTACCACCGTCAGGATTCGAACCTGAAAACTATGGCACCAAAGGCCAGAGCGTTGTCCATTTCCCCATCAGACCCCTTTTTTTACATTCAGTGTTTTAACTAATATCCTAATTTATTTATATTCGTTAGTAATTCCAGCGCAAAAATGAACTAGTTATAATATGCAAATTATTTATTTTGACAATGCAAAGTTAATATGACCTACAAAAAGTCCTTTAAATAATATACAAAAATCTAAAAATTCCATTCCTTAATTTAACTTCAGTATTCAACAAAAATATTTGTTCTGTATTTCCTCAGCCTTTTTTATCTTAACCCTTTTCATAAATCAACAAAATTATGCCTTAAATTTTTAATGATTGTTAATGATAGCAAATGTATTCAATATATACGAACCTATCATTTTCAATTTACTCAGACATATTCATGATTATATATACGTCGTAAAACTGTCACCGGCTCAAAACAAAAGTTTGGTGTCCAAATGGATATTATGTTCCCATTTTGAGCAATATCTTTAGGTCTAAAGCACCGTTTCGAAAGGTTAATCGATGGAAAAAAATTATCCAAAATTACTAGTCTCTACTCTTATGAAAATATGATGTTCAGAAATCCATTTAGACCTATCCTATTAGACGTTGTTTAGAAATGTATCGACCTTATGGTTCGGGCTTCACCCTATACTTAGAAGAGAATAAAATTGATAAACTCGGAGTGTATTTTCTATATGTTTCGTCTGAAAATATTATCTAATATATTTTGGCACAAAAATATTTGATCAACTATCCGTTTGTAAGTAATTGTATCATATTATTTGTAGTTTAGTAAAGAAATAAAAGCATTTTTGTGAGGTTGTACAACATTTCTTATAAATTGCCATCAACTGTAATACTACCATATTGCAGAAAGAATAACTAATATGAAATTAAATTATAGTAATATTTTTTTAAATAACTGAAAACGTAATTTTTAATTTAATTAATCCAGAGCTCGTACGTATGTAGAATTTTCAAAAATAAGTGTCAATATTTTTTTAATTGATGCATTTAAGAAAAAGTAGTTTTCGTAAACGACAAACACAAGAAAAGACACCAGAGAAGAATAAGTTTGTCACTCGCTAGCAAACACAATAAATTTCGCAACAGGAAGAAACTCATGAGACGTAACTGTGTCGACCTTTGGGCATATTTATAAGTGCCCAAAGTATAAAACTATACTTTGGCACTTTCGAAAATTTTCTTCCCTTTAGCCAATCTATTTGCTAATCCATGTTTTCATCCACATCCATCAATTCCTCGAAAATTCTCAGATCAACTTTGCCAAACACTTCATCAGTGCTGTCAACAAAGTTGCCATTGTAGCTATTTTTTATTCTTTTTGTCTTGTACAGTGGCATTTTTTTTAAAAGAATAAAAACATTTACATAAATAATAAAATAAGTTAAAAATAATTTTAAAATCTAATTACCATAAAAAATGTGTCTTTATTGGCGCAACAGCCTCATGGTGGACCAAGTCTGCCTATAGGCAAGACGAGATGTATTTTGAGATGGGTTTTTTTTTTTACGGGGTAGGGTTGTCAGCTCTACAGTCATATTGTCACAGTTGTCGCCCAACGCTCTACAGACATATTAGACCAATCATCATCGTTCAGTACATGGAAGATAACGACCTGGGAACACCGCGTGCCGTTGGCGTTCAAAATCTTGGGGCCTGTATGACCGAGTGTCTAGAGCTCTGGTGCACGGTTTCACAGGTTTCGGCCCGAGTCCCAGTGGTGCCATGCATATTTGTAGGGTTCGGAACCCATTTTAAGCTGTAGGTCCCGGTCTCACATCTGTTTGAGAGCAACAGGAGCCCAGTCACACTATTCTCACCCACATCATTCCCAAACTGTATAGAGCAACTCATCTCTAGGCACAGTGATGTGGTGTGGTGTGGTGTAGTAGTAGCACTCATATTAGAACGGGACCTACAGTTTAAAATGGATTCCACTACAAGCTTCCATGGCACCTACTGTACTCGTGCTTGAAACCGAACCTGTGGCGCCGAGCACCAGAGAGCTGGTCATTCTGTCATCAGACCCCCATAAAAAGTACTAATTAAAAAAAAAAAGTAAATAGTTTATATATTTACATGGATTTTTTTAAGTTTATTTTTAAGGCACCATAATTTTTTTAAATAATTAATTTCAATTAATAAAAACATGTTCCTAACGAACACACGTACTTCACTGAGAATTATTTCAAACAGTGTGGAATATTTCCTCCATACAAAGTTACAAGTGATCACTTTTACAAGCACCTCAATTACGAAAGTTTAACTGACAGGTTAAAAGATCGATCTGGTTTTCCTGATAAGAACTTTGATCTTTCTAACAAGGAACTTAACCTGAAACTCTCTTTTATCAAAGTATAAACTTTTTTAACTGCTATAAGCAAGTGATATTCTTTATCATTAAACACCTTGTTTGTACAGCTAATTATTATAAAACAGAATTTTTTTCTTAAGGTTTAAAAAAGCTTAAATGTATCTAAAGTACTTTTTTGGCTTTTGCTTCTAATTGACAAACAACCATTAATTACAATTAGTGTTATAGGAAAGTAAGAGCGTTTTAGTGTAGATTCATTCGCTCTTAGGTGTTTACAATTAAAGGAAATTAAATTTATCTAGATAAATTTTAATATTCAATAGTATTCTTAAATGTGAATTTTTTTATAATTCCATAGGTTTTTATTTATAGAAATTTAATATTGATTGAACATTAAACCTTCGACTGAAAAATTATACTTTATAAATTTCATAAAAATCATACTTTATTTCCATTTTAAATCAGGATAAAATAATTTATCAATTTTAAATATAGTTTTTCTTTCAAAATATACAAAAATCAAAACAAGAGTGTAACAGTTTGATGTATGGAAACATTAAAATAAAGTCTAATAAATAAGTGTCTTTACAATATTCATTTCTAAAAAGCGAAAGAATTTTTCCAAAATGATTCTTTTATTACAAGTAAATTTGTGAAAACAAGTATATATCACTCAAATATTTTTTTTTTTTTAATTCTAAGAAAAAAATTATATCATTTCTGATTCCGATTCTTTCCTTTTTTGTTAGTTACGGATATTGGAGTAGTTACATGTTTTAGATATCTTCATAACACAATTTCCTTTACTATGCAAAAAGCAAGAAATGCGAAAATTAACCACAAAACGTGAAACAGAAACAAGTAATGTATAAAAAAAAAATTCCAATTTTTTTTTCAGTATATTGCAGAAAATCCTTTACAAATAAAGTTGAAATTTTCCTCTTACATCTGGCGTCATCTATTATTAGATACATGTAACTTAAATCTAAAAAACTAAAATTAATTAATTAAATTTAATTACAGAATTAATATTTGAAAAAACTGTATTAACATCAAGTGTCATCCACTACAAGTTAAAAAATGTATTTGAATTTGAATGGATGAATAAAAAGTATTTTATTAACAATTGAAAATTTGAACAAGATATATATATGGAGAGTGTGAACTAACAGTAGGAATTGAAAAATACCACAAAACTCCCCTGTTACTTTCAGTAGAATATCTGGAAGAAAGTTGCTAGCAAGAATACAGAAAAATATTAGATAACTCGGAATTCAAAATAATTTTATGATATTAATTCCAGTTCAAAACACACATCCTTGTGGAATATTTTCAAAAACTTGGAACAAAAAATGTCCTAAAAAAAAAGTTTAACAAAAATGTATTCTTAAACTGTACTCAAAAACAAATGCAAACGCAATAACAAATGACAAATACTTTCAAAACCGTTTAACTATATTCCTCCACTCTTATTATGTTAAAGAGGCAACAAATTTTTTTCAGAAATTTGAAATCTGTGGCAAGAATTAAGCAGCATGTTGTAATAATTTAATACTTAAGGGCAAATTTAATTTAAATCCCTCAAGTCTATTACTTCATATTTATGAGTTTCTTTGTTTTTGAAAGTTTGCCAGCAGGAATACATCATATGTTAAGATAAACTTGGAATGCCATCGATCTCCTGCAAGTTTTCTGTCCATACAAGTTGATTAAGTCGACGTAAGATGCATTAATGTTGTTACAAACCCAAGTTATCGGACTTCATTAATGCATAATTCTCTAATTAGATAATCAAATTCAAGGGTACCTGGATTCATTCGCAGCCATGCGACTTCCAAAGCAGAGCTCTGTTATTGATGTGGAATGCTTATTGCTACGCTTTGCTCGGTTTAATTAGTAATTATTAAGTCTACCTTCATTAACAGCTTGCGGTTTGCCCTGCTTATCCTCAGCAGAGTATGAGCGCTAAGTGCGGAAGTTTAAATGGAGTTTTAAACAGTGAAGCTTAATTTAAGAGTGTAGTATCAGGTAGGAGCGTAGCATGTTTTCAGTTATATTAGGTTTCTGTGGAAGTAAAGAAACTTCTACTTGCCGTATTAAAATTATAAGGCGTACTAGTAGATAGATATTTAACTGGTTAGATGTTTTTGAATTGATTTGAAGTTTAAGCCAATTTTAATAATATTTTGATATATAAAAATAAAATGATGATAAATTAATTTAAATAAATATATAATAGAGAAATTAGACATAAATATTGGTTAAAAGATTCCATTATGTTACTAGGACCATATAATTATTATTTAAAGAAATTAAAACAACAAATCCTTATTTCAATCAAATGTAACAATCCTTTATAAATATTATTTTAAACTTTAAAACACTTTATAACTAGTAGTTTTGCAATTTTACTGCATTATATTATTATTTTTTAATTTTGCATTATGTAAAAAAATGCAATATTTTGATGAAAAATTCATCAATATATCTGGATTAAAGTTTGCAAATATTTTAAATCCATAGTGTATTAAATATATTAAGTTAATAAAAAAAAATTTTTAATTTATATTTGTAGAAAGTTGTGGAATTCATTAAATTCCATATAGTTTTCCTACGAAATATATAATATAAAAAGCTGTGTTTATTTAATTAAAATTTAATAGAAGAATATGCATATATATGTGCGTCTCTGGGTGCTTAGCTGAACTAAAGAATGAGGAGATATGCAATTTTATCTACAGTCATATGATAATAAACGTGTATTATGTATTATTTTGAAAATCAATTATTTCTAAGCATGCCATTTTGGAGAATGTCCGTTATAAAAATTAAATTCAGTTCAATTATTCTATTAAATAATTTTTCTAATCATATCTGTCAAACTTTCCTATATATTTAATTAAAATTAAATTGAACCCATATCGTTCCGTCAACCACCGCGTTCACCTGGTTTAGCATCGGGCTACTTCTGGCTATTCCCGAAACTCAAAAGACCACTGCCCGGGACACCGTTTGAAGTCGATTGAAGCGACATTTAAAAAAATCGACACAAAACTTACTTACTTTACTTATTTTTTTCTTACTGTTTGCACACATCCGGAAATTCAAAAGACAACTTGTAAATTAAAATTAAAAAAATGTATCCATGCACCTGAAAGTGGCCCTCTTCCTGAAGCCGTTATAGGTCTAACATAGGCCGAGACGTTAAAATATAAGACGATTGAGATTTGAAATCTCAAGTGGTGCATTGCAATCACTGTTTTCAGAAATATGGTGAATCAATGGCCAATGATATTAGTGAAAGTGACTTCCCTATACGCATAATAATAATTGTGGAAATAGCTCAAAATTCAGAATTTTGAAAAGTATTACACATAACCACATTTTTAATTGTATTTCAAAATATTATAATATCATTTTATATTTAATCAGAATGACTACAACTAACAAAAAATTTCATAATTTTTACTAATAATTTTTCCCAAAATAATTATAAAAAATAGATTTGCTAAAGAAGTATTTTGGATAAATATGCATTACGAAAATCTGCATTATGATTTAAGAAAAATATTATCAGTGTTCTCCTTTGATTATCTAGAAGTTAAAAATAATTTTTTTAAAAATGGTGATAAAATATTTTTATTGTATCTTCTTTAGAAAGTGTCTATCATACATAATGACTTGATTCACTTTTACCTGATAGTGATGCAAATTTAATTTATTTGTATCTAAAATACTTACTTGTCATTCTACATTTCGTTACTTGGGGCATGAAAGCGAAAAAGAAAAAAAATATACGCCAATGAAACTATAAAAAACACATCAAAAGAGTGTAAGCAAATTAGAATTTATATTAAATGCATGCGAAGTTTGATAATTTACGTTTTGAAAAATTAAAAATTATGAAATCCCTAACTTAATCTCTGGACGTTTTCAAAGCAAAGATAAAAAGATTAAAACAATTCCAGTGGTGGAAAAAAAAAGTATTTCTCTAAAACTTTAAGCCAATATAATTGACGAGGAAAATAAAAATGATCTGCACTGATTCTTATGAAAAAAAAAAAGTTCGTTATAAGTTTATTAAAATAATCCTTATAACGGACGCCAATAAAATGCCAAAATGTCTTCCAGAACTCTTTTTATTGAGTTCCATAGAAAAATATTTGTCAAATGTTGAAAATATTCTACATTCTTTTGCGAAATAACCTGTAAAACTCTCGCATGCGCATTCTTTAAAAACAAAACACAGAAAATAAGAAATACCATCGCTGAAAAGCTTACTGAGTTTTTGTATTAAAAAATCTTTTCTGTTTCAAGTTGGAGAGGGCCGAAATTCTTTCTCGCTTTGCTTTTTTTTTTACTTCAAGATTATAGTCCTGGTAAAATCTCAAAGGACCACGGTACTGGCACGAAGCCAGACTTTGAAGACGTCTAAAATCCCGGAAAGTCTTCGGTTTTGCCATTCTTTCAAGATCCTGATATGTTTTTATAAGAGGGCTTCGATTTTCATTAAAATAACTAATGGATAATCATTTAGTTTATAGACAATGCTACTTTCTTTAAGATATGTATTAAAAGTGTATTTTTTAAATAATCAATAAGAAAAAAAAAAACTCTATTTGAATATTGCTCATTGCTAAATTATGAATATAGTATGAATTATTTATAATTAACATTCCCTATGGTAATTGACTTTTACTATCCCATAGCTGACAGATAAAACATGGGACATATAGAAATGATGATCATTGATAAAGAAGAACAAAAAACAAGAACATTTGCACTAGATTTGGAGAAGTAATACCTCATGGTTCAGTCTCACTTAAACGTTCCTGTACCAATATAATGTGTGAGTTGTGATGACAGAAGGACATAGTGATGATATTATGAATAGTGATAGCGAGGATGTTAAGATGAAGAAGGACAAATACAAGAATATTTGCACTACATTTGCTGAAAATATGCCTGATGACTCAGTTTCACATAAACATTCATGTACCAATATAATGTGAATACAGAGTAGTGATGACAGAAGGATATGGCGATAATATTAAGAATAGTGATAGAGAGGATATTAAGATGAAGAATGAAGGAGGAAAAAATCAAGAACATTTGCACTAGATATACAGAAGTCATGCTTTATGGCTCAGTTTCACATAAACATTCATGCACCAATATAATGTGAATAGTGAGTAGTGATAACATAAGGACATAGTGATGATGTTAAGAATAGTGATACCGAGGTTATTAGCAGCATGACGTATTGATAGATAATCTTACCACTTTATATTTCATTTACATTATCTATTACACCTCTAACCTTCACGTTAATTGACTAATTTTACCGGTAAAATATACTGTACTGCTACCGTAATAATCTAATATCTAATGGAACTGGAAAAGCGTTATAAAGTTAGATATAATACGATTAGTGCTACAAATAGTGAGAAAAATCTAATTATTTCAAACTTCGGAATTGGAATATTATTTGAAGGGTATAATAAACATTTAAAGAATTTTCAATTAAAAAATTTTAAACTTTAATTGCTTTAAGAACTTTATAGAATTTAAGAGAATATAATAGAACAAAGATAATTATATATAATTTATTAAATTTTTTTTTATTTAATATAATTTCGATAACGTAGACATTGTTAATATTTCTTTATGATTTGTATTTTTGTACAATTTGTGGGGTAATATGATTGGTTATGAAAATAAAAAATTTTTGTATCTATTTTTATAAAAAAGTTTATCTAATTTTATTAAAATTTTCTCAAAAAAACGGATAAAAATAAAAGTTCAAAATGTCTGCAGAATTATTTCAATGTATTGTGCAGAAAAATATATTTCAAATTTTTTGAAAATGTTTTAAATAGCCTTTCTTCCTTCATTGAAAATAATAATGTGCAAAGATGTCGTGCATATTATAAAAAAAAAACACTTCAGAAATTAAGAAACACCTCGTGGAGAACTTATTGAGTTTTCGTATTAAAAAAACCCCTTTCCTGTTCCAAATTTGAGAGAAATGAAATTCTTTCTAGCTTTGCGTTTTTTACCTCAGTATTATAGTTGCTGTAAACCTCAAAGGACCAGGTGCTGGCACAAAGCCAGCCGTCGGAGACATCTCAGACCATGAAAAGTCCTGCGTTCTGCTAGCCCTGCGAAATCATGTTTATGTCTTTATAAAAAGGGCATCGATTTTCATTAAAGAACTAATGGAAAATCTTGAGTTTTTGCAAATGCGTTATTTGTTTTCATTTAAAATATGGGAACTTGCGTATGTGTTTCATTTAAATAAAAAAATTGGGAGATTTGCAAATTTTTCCATGTTTTTTTGAAGATGAAGAAAAGTTATGACAGAATGTGACGTAACGTAAAGTGTGTTTTCTTATTTATAATTTGAAGGCGAGTATCGATCTTGATTTTTGATAAATCTTTTATATAACATGTAAGACTTATATATATTTTTTATAATTTTGCAGTTCTTGAATATTTAACATTCTTTAGGGATATTTAATATTTTCTGTTAGTAAAATCATCATTTAAAAAATCTGCTTAAAAAATATTTTTAATTTAAAAATTTTAAAAATTAATTAATTATTTTTTTTTAATTTAATCAGTCTTTTTTAAGTGTCCAAAGGGAAAAAAAAAGATACACAATTTATAAATTTAATGATTTAATAAAAGCTTATTAGAGTAAGGATCCACTATGCACTCCCACAAAAAGTTATAACCTTGAACTCCTTGAACTCTTGATCTTCCTTTCAAAACGGGTTGACCCTTATATTAAACTTCACCTGTTAGTCTTTGGAACCGATAATGGGAGAGGGAGAAAGAAGAAACGGAATGTGGGAGTCGAGTGAAGAGTTCCAGACAGTACAGAGGGTACAACAGTCGAGAGAAGGTTCCAGGCAGTACGGAAGAAACAAATATCCTTAAAAGATATGGTTTTTGAGATGATTTTGTTATATAATTGTGTGCTATGTATCGCAGTTGTGCAGTACTGTCTTAGCAAATTTTAATAAATATGGCAGCTAAACATTGCGTCATTATTTTGAGTTATAATTCGATTCATATCCATGAACAACACTGAATCAAGACTACACATATATTCGGTCCTAACTTGCATTATTAGTCCAGTTTTGATAACTTATTTAATATAATATTTTGAGAAAGATTTCGTCAAGAAGTAATAACTAATTCTTCATATTTTTTTTTTGTCAGAATGCATCATGTTTCGATGTTATTTCAATAAATGTAATGTTTCATGCTATATTTTTATTTATAAATGTATTTATTCAATTCATTGTTGCATTGCTTTCTACTTTTGTATGAAAGAAGTTCATATTTAAAAGGCTTTATTATAACTTATAGATTATTTTTTTTTTTTTAACATTGTTTCTCGAAACAATTAATCTACTGGCACGAAAAAAGAAATAGCCAATATTATCATTTCGTTTACAATGGTTCACAATATATAAAATCTTTTATTTAATTAGAACTATTTTGTTTATATATTTTATATAAGATATCGTTAAATTAGAAAACTAAAGTTATAGCATTGATTCAAGTGAAAAGAATGAACGTTTGTAGATTAAAGTAATAAAAATAATTTATTAAAATGAAAAGTTCACGTTGTTATTTCTGTAAAATGATGTATGTAATAAAAATCTATGGTTCTATTCTTTTCATATTAAATTAAATACGAAAAAAACATTTTTCCAGACAATAAATATTCCGAAGATTTTATGATATCTAACGGATTTATTACTTTAGTTATTAAACTCTCATTTTTAATTCAAATTCAATTAATTAAAGAAAATTTATTTTTATATCTACGAGCAAGTCATAACATTCTTTATTTTCTTATTATAACACGAAATATTATCTCTAACAAATGGTATTAGATGTGCATTTCTATAGCAGGAAATATTAGAATGTGTGCTGTTACAATAAATGCAATTTAATATCATTCATTTATGTATTGATATAGTCCGTGCAAATATAAACACTAAACGTTTCCATTCCAATATCAGTTCAATTTACTTTGCAGTTAAATTCAATCATAACCAAATATATACAAGTTAAATAAATACAGATGATATAATGTATACTTAAATCAGTGAATTGAAAAGATTTTTCATAATATCGTATAAACTTTTGTTGTTCTGTGTATTAAAAACAGGAGATAAATCAAATAAGCTTATATAGATGATTTTACATCACTTAAGTAAATCATGTAAAGTTTAAAATGTAGTCACACATGTATTTGCAATTATCTACAAATGGTACAATGTGATTGTTCTGTTTCATATGTTTAAAATAGTAAATGAATTTTTGAAAGTGTTCTATTGTAATATTAATATTATAATTATTGTAATATATATTCAATATTTCTTCTTTCAAATTTTTTTTTTTTTTTTGTTTTACATAGTTTGATTTCATTGCACGTTTAACGAATAAGCTATAATAGTTTGTTAGTAAGAATTAGAAATACGGTTCGGTTATATTCTGAATAAGAATATTTCTATAGAATACCTCACGAATATAAATTTGACTTTATAAATTGTATTTATAAGTATAATTGTGACATTATATCTTTGAAGAATTCAATATTTCAAAACTCATAGGTAACATTGACGTATAGTAAGACGAATGGCTACCCCTTCCCTATTATTGGGAGGTTAAACTATTTCGCCATTCTAAGCTGAACTATTTAACTATACTTCCGAGATTCAAATATGAAGCCTACGGTACCAAAGGCCAGCCAATTGGCCATCAAGCAGCCAGTATTCAAGCAAACTCTATCCAGATTGTTATGCTGACTACAGCTGTACTTTTAGTTTCCTGTAAGCATAACATAGGTGCCTGATGGCCGAGTGGTTAGCTTTCCGGCTGTCGGTATCACAGATTTCGTATTCGAATCCCGGCGGTGCCATGGATGTTTGTAGTGGTTCAGAATCCACTTTAAGCCGTAGATCCTGTCTCATATGACCATAGAGCGTTACAGATCCCAATCAGACTTCTCACCCACATTATTCCCAAACTGTAAAGTGACAACTCAGCTCTAGGTACAGTGATGTGGTGTGGTGTAGTAGTAGTAGGCATAACATAACGACGTAATTTCTATTAAAAAGATGCTTAAGGTAGCATATCCTCAAATACGCTACGCTTATGCGGGCATACCTTTCATACACTAAATTATCATCGTACACAAACTCTTCTACTTTGAAAAAAAGACATTGATTTAAAATCTTGAAAAAATAAGAAAGAGCAAATCTACTGGCCGCATTCTAATATTTTACAGCATAAAAGACGTTTTCTAAAAAAATAAGAATAATATCTAGGCCCCATAAAAAAGAAAAAAATGCTCTTTTGGTAATTTATTAAAAGCAGCTCAAACTGACTTTTTTTCTTCTTCTTGCTCAATTTGTACAATACACTCATCTTTTATGGTTTTGCATAAATCTAAAAGATTAATAGGAAGAAATTCTAGCAGGAGAAGGAGAATTTGCCTTTCAACGGATTTTCCAAGTATATTGATGGAGTTTACAGCTTCGCGTAAATTAAAGAATTTTTACTATCCTGCAGATCTAGCTTCATGTTTAATAACTCCTTGGCCCTTCATTAGTTCTACAACTCACTCTTTTTGAACTGTTCAAAACTCGAGAGGAAATATTGGAAGATTCTCATCTGCATTGATCCGCGTGCATCTGGTAGACTTGAAGTATGTTCCAATTATCTGAACTTGAGCATTTTAACTAATTATGCATGTATAATTTTGAATGCGCCGAATAACCTTTTCGTAAGATAAATCTGTGTATGGAAATGAAATTTATTCCATTGGGAAACAGGAACGAAATTATAATACATTGAAATACAAACAAGGGAGATAATGCTTACTAATTATACATGTACGAATTTCTCTTTTTCATTATTTTTCTCAGTATTAATACCTAATTTTCATTAAAAATTTCCAATTTTTTATATAGAATTTCAGGGGTAGATGATTGTAAAGTGGATGTTTTACATTAATAATAAAAAAAAGTTTTGAATTAATTTGAATATGTCTTGGAGATAATTATGCAATATTAAAATTACTACACTTTGTGCTAAAAATATGTTATTATTATGCTGTTTTTCATTATTTACAATCAAATCGAAAATTTTTATTTCTCTTTAATGTTACTTTTAATTAATTTTTTCCTAGATTAAATTTGGTTTTGAAATTTGAAATTTAAAATTAAAAGAATTATCTTTGTTCCTTTTACATATCTACAATTGTTTTAAAGTTCGAGAAAAATCTTGTTTCTGAAAAAAAATTGTAAAAGATAAAATAGTAGAAATAAAGATGATCTAAATATTATATATTAAAAATATTATTATAATAATGCACATTAGTAAATATTATTTATTTTGTTCTAATGCAGCTGGCAAACACTTAGACAATTGTCTTTGATGTCTTAAGGCAAGCGCTGCACTAACTTTACTCACTTACATTACCCAGGAGGTGCATGTAGCTTGAAGATAAGCTACGGACGCGGAGTAACAGCACCTCCGCAATGCTCTACGATCCTGTTAGACCGGTATGGTTATACATATATACGGTACGGTACCACTACTGTTTAAAGTGGATTCCAAACCACTACAAAGATCCATGGCACCGCCGGGACTGGAACCCGAAACCTGTGCTACCTAGCTCCAGACCGCTAGCCACTTGGCCATTCAGGTCCTTTAATAAATATTATAATACATTATATAATATATGTAAATATTTTGCGTTTCCCCGTGCTTGTTTTATTATATAATATAATACATTAATCACTTCTTAGAAAATGACTTACTCTATAATTTTCTTTCGTACGTGCTGTTAAATTATTCATACTAAATTATCAGTTCTACGTCTTATTAGTTTACAGTTGACATGGAACATTTCTTTTAATTTTATCTTTCTTATTTCTATTCCAAATTTTCTTTTTAATACTGTCTCGCTTTCCAAATGAAAAGTAAACGCAGCTCTAGTTACGAGCTATAATGATTTGCTTCATAATTTGATTTTAAAACTAAATCAAATTTTTAAAATTATACGTAATATTGTGATGTAACCGGTTGTAGTTTTATTATGTTTTTATGTAACTGTTTCTTTACTGAACAAATAGTTTAGAATTATGCATAATAAAACTACAGCTCGTTTCTCAAGCTTTTGAACCATATTTAAAAAAATTATCTAAAATTATTTGAGAAAATATATATTTTTAAAAAGAACTGGTCAGATTAATTACATTATTTTATAAATATTTATTTATTATATACAAATATTATACTTATATTAGTATTTTAAGTATAAGTATAAGTATTTTATTTATTATAAATAAGTATTAAAGTATTTATTTTAATTTATTAGTATTTATTTACTAATTTTATTTAATAAAATATTTTTATTTATTGAAACGTACTTTATTTAAAATCTTGCTATTCATTGATAATTTGAAAATAAATCTTTTATTAATGTAGAAATTACAAAACTAAAATTCAAAATAATTTTATAATTTTAATTCTGGTTCATAACACATATCTTTGTGGAATATTTTCAAAAACTGTACTCAATAACAAATGCAAACTGGATAAGAAAATGAAAAATACTTTAAAAGCGTTTAACAATGTTCATCAAATCTTTTTATGTTAAAGAGGTGTCTAATTTTTTTCGAACTTAATAAAACTACAACTTATGTCTTACGCTTCTTGAGCCTATTTTTAAAAAGTATTTAAAATTTCTAGAGGAAATATACATATTTAAAAAAACATTTTAAATTAATTACATAATAATTTTAAACCTAATTTCAACTAATTTTATTTAATAAAATATTTTTATTTATTGAATTGCACTTTTTATTTAAAATCCTGCTATTCCTCATTAATTTGAAAATAAATATTTAATTACTGTAGAAATTACAAACCCCAAATTCAAAATAATTTCATAATATTAATACTTGTTCATAACACACATATTTGTGGAATATTTTCAAAAATTTTACATAATAATAAATTTAAATGGGATAAAAAAAATGACAGATATTTTCAAAAGCGTTCACCTATGTTCCTCATTTCTTATTATGTTAAAGAAGCACTGATATCGATAATTTCGATTAATCGATAATTTGAAAATAAACGTTTAATTGTTGTAGAAATTACAAAACCCAAATTGAAAATGATTTCATAATATTAATTCACTCTTTTTCATAACACATCCTTGTGGAATATTTTCAAAAATTGAACTCAGTAACAAATTCAAACGTGATAAAAAATGGCAAACACTTTCAAACGCCTTTCAACAATGTTCCTCAACTCTTATTATGTTAAAAGAGGCATCTGATTTTTTGAACATAATAAAGCTACAACTTCTTGAGCCTATTTTTAAAAAAAAAAAATATCTAAAATTCGTAGAGAAAATATAAAACTTTTAGAAAAACTGTTTAAATTAATTACATAATAATTTTAAACCTAAATTCAACAAAATTTATTTAATTAAAATATTTTAATTGAGGGAATTGCACTTTATATAAAATCCTGCTGTTCATCGATCATTTGAAAATAAATGTTTAATTATTATAAAAATTACAAAACCCATAATTCCATAATATTAATTCTTGTACATAGCACACATCTTTGTGGAATATTTTCAAAAACTATACCCCATAACAAATGCAAACGGAAAAAAAAAGGCAAATACTTTCAAAAGCTTTTAACTATGTTGCCCATCTCTTATCATATTAAAGAGGCATCTAATGTTTTCATAAATATGAAATATTTGGCAAGAATTAAGCTGCATAATGTAATAATTTAATAATCAAGAGCAAAATTATTTATATCACTCAGATGTATTACTTTATATGTTAAGAGTTCCTTTGTTTTCGAAAGTTGCCAGCAGGAATACAGAAAATGTTAGATAACAAGGAATTCAAAATAATTTTATAATATTAATTCTTGATCATAACACACAACATTGTGGAATATTTTCAAAAACTTGGAACAAAAAATGTACTCAAAAAAAAAAAAACCAACAAAAATGTATTCTTAAACTGTACTCAAAAACAAATGCAAACGTGATAAAAAATGACAAATACTTTCAAAAGCTTTTAACTGTATTCCTCCACTCTTATTTGGTTAAAGAGGCAACTAATGTTTTTTCATAAATTTGCAATCTCTGGCAAGAAATAAACAGCATGTTGTAATAATTTAACATTTAAGAGCAAATTTATTTAAATCCCTCAAGTTCATCACTTCATATTTATGAGTTTCTTTGTTTTGGAAAGTTTGCCAGCAGGAATACATCAAATGTTAAGATAAACTTGGAAAACCATCGATTTCCTACAAGTTTTCTGTCCACAAGTTTATTAAGTCCACCTAAGATGCATTAATGTTGTTACAAACCCAAGTTATCGGACTTTATTAATGCATAATTCTCTAATTAGATAATCAAATTCAAGGGTGCCTGGATTCACTCGCAGCCATGCGACTTCCAAAGCCGAGCTCTGTTATTGATGTGGATGCTTATTGCTACGCTTTGCTCGGTTTAATTAGTAATTATCAATCCACCTTCATTAACAGCTTGCGGTTTGCTCTGCTTATCCTCAGACAGAGTGTGAGCGCTAAGTGAGGAACTTTAAATGGAGGTTTAAACAGTGAAGCATAATTTAAGAGTGTAAGATCAGGTTGGAGCGTAGCATGTTTTCAGTTATATTAGGTTTCCAAGGTAATAAAGAAAATTTTACTTAGCGTATTAAAATTGGAAGGCGTACTAGTAGGTAGATGTTTAACTGGTTACCTTTTTTGAACTGGTTTGAAATTTAAGCCTAATTTTAATAATATTTTGATACATAAAAATAAAATAATAAGTTAATTTAAATATATCTATAATAGAAAAATAATACATAAATATTGATAAAAGATTCGAGGGTTTATTATGACCATATAATTATTATTTTAAGAAATTAAATCAACAAAATCCTTATTTCAACAAAATTTAACAATACATTATAAATATTATTTTAAACTTTAAAACACTTTATAACTAGTAGTTTTGTAATTTTACTGGAAGTAAAAATGTAAAAATTAATGTCTGTAAAATATTATAAATGCAATACTTTGATGAAAAATTCATCAATATTTCTGATTAAAATTTGCAAATATTTTAAATCCATAGTGTATTAAATATACTAAGTTGATAAAAAATTTTAATTTATATTTGTGGAATTCATTAAATTCCATATTGTTTTCCTACGAGATATAATATAAAAGCAATGTTTATTTAATTAAAATTTAGTAGAAGATTATACATATATATGTGCGTCTCTCTGGTGCTTCTAAAGAATGAGAAGATATGTAATTTTATCTACAGTCATATGATAATAAACGTGTATTATGTATTATTTTGAAAATCAATTATTTCTAAGCATGTCATTTTGGAGAATGTCTGTTATAAAATTATATTCAGTTCAATTATTCTATTAAAAATTTTTTTCTAATCATATCTGTCAAACTTTCCTAAATATTTAATTGAAATTAAATTTCAAAAGAAAAAAAAAAAAAAAAATCTCATAAAAAACGATTTATATTTGTATAGTTTTGCTTCAAACTGCTAAATATAAAACTACTCACAACTTTAAACGTGATATCAAAGTTATCCTCAGACAGAGTATGAGCGCTAAGTGTGGAAGTGGAATTTTAAACAATGAAGCATAATTTAAGAGTGTAGTATCATATAGAAGCATAGCATATTTTCAGCTATGCTACTGTGTCCAAAAAGTAAGACCATTTTTCAATTTAAAATTCCGGGGTTTATGGAATTTTAATTTTTTTTTCTATTTTCGGTTGCTGACACTGTGCTTGACATCTGCGTGAAATTTGACGTCATAATATTCATTAATGTTTGAGTTACGATTGGTTTTGTGAGATGCTGAAACTGATACCGGCGATTTTTGAAATGTCTGAATTAATTGAGCAAGAATTTTCGTTAATTTTTGTTTGCGGAAACATATAGAATGTTGTAGAAGGTATTCATTGAGCATTTTGGTGCTTGCAAACCGTCGATTTACAATTAGAGACCTTTCTAATGATGTTGGAATTTCGAAATTCTATTTTAAAAGATGTTTTGGGCCTCAAACGCGTCAAATCTCGATTGGTAACGAAAACCCTAAATGCGCCAGCTCACACTGCATTGATTCTTCATGACATTTTCGCCAAAAATGAAACCCATATCGTTCCACAACCACCGCGTTCACCTGGCTTATCATCGGGCTACTTCCAGACTATTCCCTAAACTCAAAAGACCACTCCGGGGACACCGTTTTGAGTCGATTGAAGCGACATTTAAAAAGATCACCGGAATCAGTTTTAGCATCTCACAAAACCAAGCTTAACTCAAGCACTAATGAAATTTTGACGTGACATTCCACACAGATGTCAATGACAGTGGCAACAACCTAAAAAGAAAAAATTGAAATACCATATGCCCGGGAAATTTAAATTGAAAATTGGTCTTACTTTTGCACACAAAAAATGCTTGTAAATTAAAATTAAAATGTTCCCATAAACCTAGTGGCCCTCTTCTTGAAGCCGTTATAGGTCTAACATAGGCCGAGACGTTAAAATAATAACGCCCATACGTTAAAATATAAGACGATTGAGATTTCAATTCTCAAGTGGTGCATTACAGTCACTGTTTTCAGAAATAAGGTGAATCAATGGCAAATGATATTAGCGTATATGGAAGAGATTTCCTGTACTCATATTAAGAATTGTGGAAATACCTCAAAATTCAGGATGTTGAAAAAAGTATTACACATAACCACATTTTAATTGCATTTCAAAAATATTATAATATCATTTTATATTTAATCAGAATAACTACAACTAACAAAAAGTTTCATTATTTTTACTTATAATTTTTCACAAAATAATTATAAAAATACATTTGCTAAAGAATATTAAGGATAAATATGCATTACGAAAATCTGCATTATGATTTATAAAAAAAATATCATCAGTGTTCTCCTTTGATTATCTAGAAGTTAAAAATATTTTTAAAAAATGATGATAAAATATTTTTATTGTATCTTCTTTAGAAAGTGTCTATCATACATAATGACTTGATTCACTTTTACCTGATAGTGATGCAAATTTAATTTACTTGTATCTAAAATACTTACTTGTCATTCCACATTTCGTTACTTGGGGCATGAAAGCGAAAAGAAAAAAATATACGCCACTGAAACTATAAAAAAAAACATCAAAAGAGTGTAAGCAAATTAGGAATTTATTTTAAATGCATGCGATGTTCGATAGTTTACTTGCGAAAATTAAAAATTATGAAATCCCTAACTTAATCTCTCTCTGGACGTTTTCAAAGCAAAGATAAAAAGATTAAAACAATTCCAATGGCGGAAAAAAGTATTTCTCTAAAACTTTAAGACAATATTATTGACGAGGAAAATAAAAATGATCTGCACTAATTCTGATGAAAAAAAGTTCCTTATAAGTTTATTAAAATAATCCCTACAACGGACGCCAATAAAATGCCAAAATGTCTCTTTTATTGAGTTCCTGTAGAAAAATATTTGTCAAATGTTGAAAATATTCTTCATTCTTTTGCGAAATAACCTGTAACACTCTCGTACCCGCATTCTCTAAAAATAAAACACAGAAAATAAGAAATACCATCGCTGAAAAGCTTACCGAGTTTTCGTATTAAAAATCTTTTCCTGTTTCAAGTTGGAGAGGACCGAGATTCTTTCTCGCTTTGCTATTTTTTTTTACCTCAAGATCATAGTCCTGGTAAAATCTCAAAGGACCACGGTACTGGCACGAAGCCAGACTTTGAAGACGTCTAAAATCCCGGAAAGTCTTGGCTTTTGCCATTCTTGTAAGATCCTGTTACGTTTTTATAAGAGGGCATCGATTTTCATTAAACAACTAACGGAGAATCATTTAGTTTTGTAGACAATGATACTTGCTTTTATTTTAAATATGGGAAGCTATAAATGCATTTTTTAAAATAAACAGCAAGAAAGAAAAATGCTATTTGCAAATTGCTCATTGCTTAAATTATGAATACGGTGTGAATTATTACAATGAACATTCCCCATTGTAATTTATTTTTACTTTCCCAAAGCTAACTGATATAAATATGGACATATGTAAATGATCGTCATTGATGAAGAAGAATACATACAATAACATTTGCACAGTTACTTTGCAAAAGTTATGCCTCATGACTCAGTCTCACTTAAACATTCATGCATGAATATAACGTGAATAGTAAGTAGCGATGACAGAAGGATATGGCGATAATATTAAGAATAGTGATAGTGATGATATTAAGAATAGTGATAGTGAGAATATTAAGATGAATGAGGGCAAAAACAAAAACATTTGCACTAGAATAATAGAAATTATGCCTCATGACTCAGTCTCACTTAAACATTCATGTATCAATATAATGTGAATAGTGAGTAGTGATGACAGAAGGATATGGCGATAATATTAAGAATAGTGATAGTGAGGATATGAAGACCATGGAGCATTGATAGATAAACTTTACACTTTATTATTCATTAATATTATGTACCACAACTCTAACAACCAGGTTAATTGACTAATTTTACCGGTATAATGTACTGTACTTCTACCGTAATAATGTAATATCTAATGGGTAAGGGAAAGAGTTATGAAATTTGATATAAGAAAATTAGTGTTACAAATAGGGAGAATAGTTTAGTTATTTCAATCTTTCGGAATTGGAATATTATTTGAAGGGATATAATAAACATTTAAAGAATTTTAAATTAAAAAATTTTAAACTTTAATTGATTTTAGAATTTTAAATAATGTAAAAGAAAGATATTTATATGTAATTTACAAATAGTTTTAATTTAATATAATCTCGATTTCTTAATATTTGTATTTTGTACAGTTTGTGGGTAATATAATTGGTTATCAAAATGGTTGGTCTTTATCTATTTTTATGAAAAAGATGTATAGTTAATTTTATTAAATAATCTAAAAAAAAACGGAAATAAATAAAAGATCGAAATACGTCCTCGATTATTTCATTGTATTTTACAGAAAAATTTATGTCAAATCTTTTGAAAATGTATTAAATAGTCTTTCTTCATTCATTGAAAATAATAATGTGCAAGGATGTCGTGCGTTTTATAAAAAGTAAACAATTTAGAAAAATAAGAAACAAATGAAACTCCTCCTGGAGAACTTACTGAGCTTTTGTATTAAAAACCCTTTTCCTGTTTCAAATTTAGAAAGATGAAATTCTTTCCAGCTTCGCGTTTTACCTCAAGATTATATTCGCCGTAAACCTCAAAGGACCAGGTGCTGGCACAATACCAACCTTCCAAGACATCTCAGACCATGAAAAGTCCTGGCTTCTGCCAGCCCTTGTAAAATCTAGTTCTAGTTATGTCTTTATACAAGGGCATCGATTTTCATTAAAGAACTAATGGAAAATCATTGAGTTTTTGCAAATGCGTTATTTGTTTTCATTTAAAATATGGGAACTTACATGTGTGTTTTGTTTAAATTAAAAAGGCAGGATTTGCAAATTTCCCTCATGTTTCTTCTGAAGATGGAAAAAAGTTATGACAGAATGTGACGAAACTTAAAGTATGATTTTTTTTATTTATAACTAGAGGCGAGTATCGAACTTGATTTTTAGATAAATATTGTATATAAGTTGTTTGACTTAAATTTTTTTTTTTTTACATTTTTATCGTTCCTGAATATGTAACATTTGTAAAAGATATTAAATATTTTGTGTGTAAAGCAATATTAAAAAAAATTCTGTTTAAAAAATATATTTAATTGATGACAAAGATCTGCTTAAAATTAATTACTTTTATTAAGTGCTCCAAAGGGAAAAAAATACACAATATATAAATTTAATGATTTAATGCAACGTTTATTAGGTAAGGATCCACCATGCATTCCCACAAAAAGTTATAACTTTGAACTCTTGACCTTGACCTTAACCTTGAACTCCTGATCTTCCTTTCAATGACGGGTTGACCCCTTATATTAAACTTTGCACTTTTTTTTTTTTTTTTTCAACTGTTAGACTTTGGAACTGATAATGGGAGAGGGCGAAAGAGGAAAGGGAGTATGGAAATCGAGTAAAGAGTTCCAGACAGTACGGAGGGTAAAACAGTTGAGAGAAAGTTCTAGGCAGTACGGAAGATACAAAGACCCTTAAAAGAACTGGTTTTTAAGATGATTTTGTAAATAGTTGTTGTATAATCGTGTACTATGTGGCGCAGTTATGGAGTGCTGTCTTAACAAACTTTAATAAATATGGCAGCTAAACATCGTGGCATTATTTTGAGAGATAATTTAATTCATAACTAATAACTAAACTGAACTAAACTGAATAAAGACTATACCCATATCCTGCCCTAACTTATATTATTAGTATAATTTTGATAACTTATTTAATATAATATTTTGATATAAAGATTTTGCCAAGAAGATAACAATTCTTTATTTCCTTTTTGTCAGATTACATCACGTTTCGATGTTATTTCAATAAATGTAATTTCTCATGCTATGCATTTATTTAATAAATGCATTTATTCAGTTCATTGTTACATTTCTTTCTACTTTTTTTTTCTTATAGAATATTTTTTCAACATTGTTATTCGAAACAATTTATCTACTAGAACAAAAAGACGTAGCCAATATTATAATTTTTATAATATATGGTATCTCTTATTTAGTTGGAACTATTTTGGATACATATTTTATATCAGATGCCATTAAATTTGGAAATCAAAGTTTTATCATGGATTCAAGTAAAAATAATAAAACCTCTGTTAGATAGAAATAATTTCTTTCTTCTTTGTAAAAAAAAATAATTTCTTTCATGTTGTTATTTCTCTAAAATAATGTATGGAATAAAAATCTATGGTTCTGTTCTTTTCATATTAAATTAAATACGAAAAAACATAATAATAAATAATATTTAGGCAATAAGTATTTCGAAGAATTTATGAAATCTCACAGATTTATTACTTTAGTTACGAAACACTCATTTTTAATTCAAATTCCATTAATTTAAAAACTATTTTTATGTCTGCGAGCACGTCATAACTTCTTTTTTTCTTATTATATCACGTAATATTATTTCTAACAAATGCCATTTGATGTGCATTTCTCTAGTAGGAAAGATTAGAATGTGTGTTGTTACAATAAATGCGATTTAATATCATTCATTTATCTATTGATGTAGTCCGTACAAATATAAACACTAAATGTTTCCATTCCAATATCAGTTATGTTTATTTTGCAGTTAAATGCAATCAAAACCAAACATATACATGTAAATAAATACAAATGATATAATGAATATTTAAATCAATGAGTTGAAAAGATTTTCGTAATAGCCTATTACCTTTTGCTGTTGTGTATATTAAAAACAGAAGATAAATCAAATAAGCTTATATAGATGAGTAAAGTAAGCAAAATAAAATTTAAAATGCAGTGACAAATATTTGCTATTATCTGCAAAATGGTGACACTATTTGATTGTTCTGTTTCATGTGTTTAAATTAGTAAATGAATTTTTGACAATGCAGCTGGTTATTGTAGTATTATATATTCAATATTTTTTCTTTGAAATTTTAACTTTTTGTTTTACACAGTTTGATTTCATTGCATGCATATTGAATAAATTATAATAGCTTGTTGGCAAGAATTAGAAATACTGTTTGGGTTATATTCTGAATAAAGAATATTTCTGAATATATTTTACGTTTATAAGATTGACTTTATAAATTGTATTTATAGGTATAATTATAACATTTTACCTGTGAAGAATTCAATACTTCAAAACTCATAGATAACATTAAGTAAAAGTTACTCCTTCCCTATTTTGGGAGACTAAACTATTTCGCCTATCTAAATTAAACTATTAAACTATACCGCCGGTATTCGAACCTGAAGCTAATGGTACCAAAGACCAGCCAATTGGCCATCAGACAGCGAGTATTCAAACAAAAAATCTTTCAAGATTGTTATGCTGATTACAGCTGTACTTTTATCTTTCTGTAGGCCTAACATAGGGGACTGATATCCGAGTGGTTAGCATCTGGCTCTCGGTAAACAGGTTTCGGCGATGCCATGGATGTTTGTAGTGGTTCGGAATCTACTTTAAGCTGAAGGTCCCTCTCTCATATGACCGTAGAGCATCGCAGAGCCCAATCAGACTTTCTCTCCCACATCATTCGTAAACTGCAAAAAGGGACAACTCAGCTCTAGGCAAGGGGGATGTGATGTGGTGCAGTAGAAGTAGGCATGTAATGACGTGCAGTAGAAGTAGCATAACACTAACGGCATACCTTTCATACACTTAATTATCATCCTGCACAAATTCTTTTCTTCATTGAAAAAAAATTCTAAAAAGAAAGACCAAATCTTAAAAATATATTTTAAAAAGCTAAAGAAAATAAGAATAATATCTGGGCCCCATAAAGGAAAAAAATGCTCTATTGGTAATTTATTAAAACCAGCTCAAATCATTTTTTTTCCGAAATTCATCTTTTATGGTTTTGCATAACCAAAAAGATTAATAGGAAGAAATTCTAGCAGGAGAAGGAGAATTTGCCTTTCAGCGGATTTTCCAAGTTTATTGATGGAGTTTATAGCTTCGCGTAAATTAAAAAGAACTTTACTATCCTGCAGATCTAGCTTCATGTTTAATAACTCCTTGGCCCTTCATTAGTTCTGCAACTCACTCTTTTGAACTTTCAAAACTCGAGAGGAAATATCGGAAGATTCTCATCCGCATTGATCCGCGTGCATCTGGCCGACTTGAAGTATGTTCCATTTATCTGAACTTGAACGTTTTAATTAATTTTTCATGCATAATTTTGAATGCGCAGAATAACCTTTTCGTAAGATAAATCTTTGCATGGAAATGAAATTTATTCCATTGGGAAACAGGAACGAAATTATAATACATTGAAAGACAAACAAGGAGATAATGCTTTCTAATTATACATTTGAATTCTCTTTTCATTATTTTTCTCCTGTATTAATACATAATTTTCATTAAAAATTTCTAATTTTTAAATATAATTTCAGGGTTAGATGATTGTAAAGTGGATGTTTTACATTAAACATAAAAAACCTTGAATTAATTTGAAATATATCTTGGAGATAATTATGCAATATTCAAATTGCACTTTTGCTAAAACCTTTGATTGTTATGCATTTTTTTTGCATGTCATTTGCAATCAAATCGAAACTTTCCTTTCTATTTAACCTTATTTATAATTAATTTTTCTAGATGAAAATGTTTTTCTTTCTGAAATCTGAAATTTACAATTAAAAGAATTACATTTGTTCCTTTTGCATATCAGCAGATATTTTAAATTTCGAGAAAAACTTTGTTTCCAAAAAAAATTGTTTTTATTCCAGGAAAAAAAGATAATATATTTTCTGTTATATAAATATTTTGCGCTTCTCCTAGCTTGATTTATGTATTATATAATAAAACACAGTCAACTCTTCCTAGAAAAGGATTTCCTCTATAATTTTTTTTCACATGTTGTTAAAATATTCATACTAAATTATCAGTTCTAAGCCTTACAAAGTCACAGTTTACATCGAAAATTCTTTTTAATTTTATATTGATTTCTATTCAAAATTTATCTTTTTGATGCTATTTCGATTTCCAAATGAAAAGTAAATGTAGCTCTAATTACGAGTTAGAAAGATTTGCTTTAGAATTTGATTTTAAGACTAAATAAAATTTATAAAACTATACATAATATCGTGATGTCCAGTTGTATGTTTAATTTTTTTATATAACTGCTTCTTTTAGCTAAAATTGTTAAAGCTACAACTCGGAAATCCATATATTTTTTTAAAAATTAGCTTTTTAGAGGAAATATAGTTTTTTTAAAGAACTGTTTAAAATAATTACATTATTTTATAATTATTTTATTTATTGTATATAAATATAAGTATTAGTATTTTAAGTGTATTTTATTTATTATATATAAGTATTAAAGTATTTATTTTAATTTATTGATGTTTATTTACTAATTGTATTTAATAAAATATTTTTATTTATGGAAATATACATTATTTAAAATCCTGGTGTTCATCGATAATTTGAAAATAAATGTTTAATTATTGTAGAAATTACAAAACCCATATTCAAAATAATTTCATAATATTCATTCTTGTACATAACACACAACTTTTTGGAATATTTTCAAAAATGTACTCAATAATAAATGCAAAACAGGATAAAAAATAATGGTAAATATTTTCAAAACCTTTTTAACTGTGTTTCTTAGCTCTTATTATGTTAAAGAAGCATCTGATTTCGATAATTCGATAATTTAGATTAATCTATAATTTAAAAATAAATGTTTAATTATTGTAGAAATTACAAAACTTAAATTTAAAATATTTTCATAATAGTAATTACTGTACATAACACACGTTTTTTGGAATAATTTCAAAAAACAAATGCAAATGTGATTTAAATGACAAATACTTTCAAAACCTTTTAACTGTGTTTCTTATCTCTTGTTATGTTAAAAGAGGCATCTAAATGTTTTTATAAACATGAAATCTGTTGCCAGTATTAAGCAGCATATTGTAATAATTTAATAATTAAGAGCAATTATTTAAATCTCTCAGATTTATTACTTTATATTTTAAGAGTTCCTTTGTGTATATATATATATATATATATATATATATATGCGTGGTGTATGTATTAATTAAAATAGAGCCTTTAATGATAGAAAGTAATCAAATTAATTAAGATGATTTTCTAAGTAGCATGATAATCGAAATAATTTGTTTATTTATCTAGATATTTTTGATGTTAAGATTAATGTTAATTTTAAAGCTTAAGATTTTAAAACAATATATTTGATAGTATTTTTATAACTAATCTAAATTTGTAAAAAGGCTTTTCTGATTTTTACTGGATTTCAGCTTCTGCTTATTTAGTAAAATTATTAGTTGAAAATGCAATTTAACATATTCACAAATATTTGCATAATTCTTTTTCCATGATATATTGAATAAAAAAGCAGTCAATATACTTTAAATACTGTTTAAAGTTCCAAATAAAGTCTTGTAATACTACGCTATCTTTATTTGGATATGTTACGTTTCATACAACTTCATTCTTAATAACATTTTCTACTGCCGCATCTGTAAAAAATAATGTTATTATCCAGAAAGTTAATATATCCTATTAACTTTCTAAATAGTAACATTATTTCTATGCATATCCATATCTATATTAACTTTTTTCACTTAATAGTAACATTATTTCTTACACATATATATATCCAATAGTAACATTATTTCTTATATATTTTTACTTATATATTTTATTACCTTTACTATATTAACTTTTCTTATATATTACTTATAATATATCCATATTAACTTTTTCTGAATAGTAACATTATTTCTTATACTAGATGTTACTGTAGAAATTTTATTAATAATAAAAAGCGTATCAAGTGTAACAACTTTAAAACTATATTTTCTTTTCTTTATATATTTGATGGATTTATTATTCATTACTCATTGAGTAATATAAAGAAAGTAAATAACTGTTCACATCCGATTCTATAAAATAAAATATGATTCAATAAAAATAAATGTGAAATTCATCTATTTCGAAATTAAATTATTATATTTATGTGGGATCGATTTACTTTAAAATAAATGAAGAGTGCTCAGAATATCGTTAATAAAATTAAATTAATAGAAAATTTGTTTGTTGTTTCTTATCCCACTTGGTAGCAGCAACATCTAGACTAAATTCATGAACCCGTATGTTCTCATGGAAGTTTACCCAAAACTTCCATGAGAAGACGGTCATTTTGTGTACTCTTTAGGTAATTGGACAGGGACTTACAGTTTAATGAATTCCGAATCACAACAACAAACATCCATGCCACAGCCAGGATTCGAACCTGAAGTGTGTTAACAACAACCAGAGCTCTAATTTCATGGAAGGAGGGAAATAGGGGAGCAGCTTCTATCGAGATGGAGCACCCGTAGATAGAAGTCTGACTTGACTTCGTGCCGCTGAAAGAAGTACGGCAGTGTCTTCCAGGAGGACTTATAGGGGAACTACACCGCATATGCGTATCGTATGGGAGTCTGCCAGGTAGTCTGACTAACAAGGCAAGATGCTGAACATCACAAAATCCATCGAGTTTCGTCTTTTTTGAAGCAGTGTCTACAATAAAACCACCAGTGGATTAAACTTCAGCCCTAATGCTCTCCAGCAGCGTATGTCGCCACTGAACCACGAGTCGGGCATAGAAAATTTTATTATATTAAATAAAAAATAAACGAAATAAAATAGGATTTCAGAAAACAAATTTAACAATGTAAATAGAAAAAAATTAATTAACAGTAACAATAAATCAATAAATATCTATTATTCTTATTCAATTTACAGTGTTTTCTTTTTTACTTTTCATATGCTTCGCAAATTCTTTTTTAATTAGTTCTTTTAATCATGCTAAGACTATATAAACACCATGTAAATACATGTGATATTCTAATTAATGATTATTTTTAAATTAGATTTACTCGAAATCCTTAGCTACCTCTCTTTCAATTAGATGATCGATTTTATTGGATTCATTATGAAAAGATAATTAACTTTTATACTAAACTCATTAAAATACCGCTTAAAACATTGGCAAATATATTGAAAAAAACAAGTAATATATAAAAAAAAATTTTTAAAGTCAATTCCTACTTTTTTAAAATGAAATTTTCCTCTTAAATCTGGCGCCATCTATTGGTAGATACATGCAACTCAAATCTAAAAAATAAAATTACTTAATTTAATTTAATTAATGAATCAATATTTGAAAAAACTGTATTAACATCATGTGTCATCCACTACAAGTTCAGAAAAATGTATTTGAACTTGAGTGGATGAATAAAAAGTATTTTATTAACGATTGAAAATTTGAACAAGATATATATATAGGAGAGTGTGAACTAATAGTAGGAATTGAATAAAGTATTTGATATTTTTGAAGTCTGCATTGATATTTTTGAAGAAGTTTATCTATAAATAAATAAAATAACATACGGAAAAGAAATGAAATTGTGGTAGTAAGGAGCTTATATTACAAATTCTCAGAAAGTAGTTTTTGAGAAAAGACTGGAAAAAATTTAGTGAAAAAAACTAGCAAAGTGGCTGTTGCAAATTTTAGTTTAAGAACTAGACACGACTGCCTGGGTGAACATCTGGCCCAAATAGGGATTGTAAACTGTGATATATGTGTTTTAATATAAGACGAGAAAATAAATAAGGCCCATGTACTTGTTTGCTCGGTACTGGACTCTAACTTACAATAGAATGGTGATATGTGTTCTCTATACTGGAAGGGCAGAGAAAACATGTCCTAATCACACGAACTTTTATTATGGTGCTTCTAGCTTTTTAAATTTTTATCCTTAGAAAATTTAACTTGTTTTTAACAGTTTTTTAAGGCCTTTTAGTTGTTTTGTTAAGAATGTCTAGTCTTTTCCTTTAGTAATTTTGATTTTTTTTTTATCTGTTCTTTTTTTCTGCTGTCAGTGGCCAAATGTGTATGGATTAAGTTCTAATAAAGCCATAGGTTAACAACCATAGCCACAACAACTAGTTTTTGTGAAAAAAATAAAAGATGTATATCCTTCTGCACATCTTAAAATTTTATTTGTAGAAATGTAAATTTAAGGTACTTTTATTTTATATTTCTGCTCATATTTTCTAACTTTTAATGCAAGATTGCCTATTTAATTTAAATGCCTACATAATCCAAGCAACAAAAACATTTATTATGTCTTTATTAAACTTGAATGAATTTCCTAATTTCGATAATACCCTAGTTATTTTATTTGACATGGCTTAGTTAAATGTATGAATATTTCATCAATAGCATTTGCAAAGAAACTAATAACTAATTTGCATACCATTTCCTAATTTACATTACAAATTCTTTACAGACGTATCCTGTGAAAAGATTGGAACTACAGTACATTCTTCAATCTTCTTCAGAATTTTATTCTTAAATTACAATCTGAAGAATTAGCATTGAATTCATTCATTCTTATAGTTCAGCTTATGATGATAAACCTTTGCTTTACCTATTTAGTATAAACAATAAACACCTATAATACCAATGCATTGAGAAATTAAATAATCTTCCTTACATTCAGAACGGCAATTGCATTACATATACTAACTTCGCTTGAATTATTGGATCAAAACTCAAAAGAATGCAAGTGCTTCATGGGCATTATTTGTAAACAAATATTTTTATAAAGATAATTCTTAAAAGTTTAGGATGCATCTCGTACTTGATGATCCAGTGTTTACTTTTTGTCGATCGCTAGGATTTGCACATGTACCATAAGTGAATTTCTGTCTTATAATCCTCAGGAATACATTACTCAGGAACAATGCAGTGGAGAGGCGCTAAACGAAGACTAGACAGCCACGCGTAATTTTATTAGATCATAAGCTGACTTGGCGAAGTAATTGCTTCAAAATTAAATTAGATGGTAGACAACGCTCCTTGGCGTAATTGTCATGTCGGTTACAGCCAATAAGAGGCACGCATCTACGCCGATCTTGACTGCACACAATGTTTCCGGATCTTAATAAAAGATCGCTAATTTTTGCCAAGGGCCGTTTTCAGACGAATGACGTTCATAAAAAGGTCCTTCATGAGTGAAAGAAAACGCTTTCCAGGAGACCATAATAGAAAGAAAAAGTTTACATAAACTGATTAGGGAACTTATTTGTTTTGGCGGGGTTATTTTGGGCGCAGACTAAAATATATAACGAGGGAAGATGTGAGTGTTGTTGAATAATATTTAAATCCTAAAAATGTTAGTAAAACTAAATATAGTAATAACAAATAAATAAAATGCAAATGTGAACAAATAAATAAAATGCAAATGTGACCTTTCTTCTTTATAAAAAAATGAAAGAATCGTTATTTTAAACAGATTATTTGCATGTATAATTAGAAATATATAATTAGTCTTCGGATCACTTTTATTTACCAAATCAATTTCATTAAGTGCAAGAATAAATATATATATAAAACAGATAAGGTATAAATTGTCTAAAATAATATTTTTAAAGTTTTCTAATTTTTCAAAGTATTAAAGAAAGAATTATTCTTTTTAAAATATGAAAATTAATTTTAGTATGCATATTATGAGTTGTATCACATCTTTCAAGGTATAAGTAATTTCGTACTTCTCGTTATTGCATAACATCTTTCAACTTTTTCATTGAAGCAACAGTCCCATGCTGGGCCAAGGCCGTCTGCTTATTTGCAGATTTCGAAACAGGAGATGTTTTCTTTTTAAAGGGTAGGGTTGTCATCCCAACGCTCTCCAGTCATATTACACCTAGACCTACGGTTTAAAGTATATTCCAAACCACTAAAAACATCTATAGAACCACTGGGACTCGGACCCAAAGGCTCCGAGCTCCAGTCCCTCTGCTTTCAGGCCCCATCTTTCAACTAATTTTTATTTTCACCATTGTCAAAAAATTTAAATTTTGATCCTGAATGAATTAAATTTTGATCCTTCCTTTCTGATTGAATAAGATTCAATCACTTGCATTTAACTCAGCATATATACAAAAATAAAAATTTACCTATTTATTTAATAAACAAAACACTGCATTTTGTACAGCATCTTAATTTATACTTTTGAATATTATTATAAGCAATATTGTGCCTTTCAAATTGCAAGGAAATTTTTTAAATCTCCATCTTCATCACCTATACCATTTACTAGACATATCAGATTAGGAACTTTCTATTTCAATTAAATATCTGGCTCTTTCGTTAGATTAATTACTGTTGTGCTATTTGGAATAACTGGAATAAAGTCTAGAATACTCAGATCTGCATTATGATTATTTATGAATTAAATACTACAAAACTTTGAAGTACAGATTTTAAATTTGAAAAAGTAAATTTCACAATATTGGAAGATTGGTTTCATTTGAAAAGTATTTTTTTTTCTTTCTAAATGCAGCTGGCAAACACAAGACAAAAAAAAGCTTGGTCATTGGATGCTTTAAGGCAAGTGCTGCACAAACGTACTCACTCAATTGTGTTACCCAGGAAGGCGCGTGTAACTTGAAGATACGGACGCGGAGCATAACAAATGCCCCCGATTCAACGCTCCCTATTAAACCGGAAACTACAATGTTTTTAAAGTGGATTCCGAACCACTACAAACAACCATGGCACCACCGGGACTCGAACATGAAACCTGTGGGTACCGAGCTATCCTGCGCGTAAGTTCAAGCGCTATCTGGCGCTCTCCATATGAAAGTCCGGCGGCCCTCATTTGAAAAAGTAAATTTCATAATATTGGAAAGTTGGTTTAAACATTTGAAAGAAAATTCCAGATTTTTGCAGTTATATAACTGGACTAATATTATAAGTTGGACTAATGCTATGCTGTTTTTCATATCTGAGTGTTCAACTCTCAATAGAATCATAACTAGATTCCATGAAAGGCTTTTAAAGCGCTTGTGAAAATAATTAATTATAAGGAAACATTCTGGTGATAATTTGCATTTTGTAATCTACAGGGGAAATTTTTATTTTAAGTTAGCTTTCAAGCTCAACTTATCAAAGTAAGTGGCTATTAAATAATGTAAAAATAATTTCATTTAGCCCATAATAATTACATATGGCTAAATTAAAAGAAAATTTTAAAGATATACAATTTTGTAGCTCCGGCTCATTCTGATACTTTTTTCCCGGTCCTAATTCGTAGGAGATAAAAAGCTGCACGCGCCCCCTTTTCGTAAAAAACTGATCTTTAACCCAAAATTTTGAAATTAGACTATTTCAAAATTTTTATCTAAAAGTTTAGATAACAACAAAAAAGAACTTTTATATTAATCAGGCTACAAGTTTACAAGGCATTCTCATAAATACTTTAAATTTTGTTTTGGCATTTTCTTTTTCTACTCAAACTCAATGTTTTAATTCTTTCACAACATGGTAGTGTGGATTTTCCCAATTTGATCTTTAAATGAATCCTTGTTTATTTTTGAATCTTCTTTACAGTATAAATTATTCTCCTATTCATATTTTTATTAGATTTTTTCTAATATCACGGTATGCGTTTCCCTTTTTTCATAAATTCATTGTTTTGTGTCTTTCATTTGTAAGAACTTAGTATTTGTTTCTACATGGTGTTTTGCTTTTATTGTATTTGTAATATTAAATACTCTGTCAGTTCCATTAAATAATAAATAAACGTATATAAAGAATGATACCTTATCGTAATAGGTTTCAGGGAGCTGAAAGTTATACCATAAGGTACCATAACCTTTACCTATATATGGTAATAGGCTTCATTCTGAGTTCTAATAGCTAATTTGAGAGTTTACTCGTGATAATACACTTTTGAATTCATTTTGGGATATCAAAAATCGATTGATACCGGATATTTTTTTTCTATTGAACCGTTTTGAACTTAAGAGCTCATTCTTTTTTTTGTTACATTACGCTTTCTTGTTGCTTTTATATTGCTATAAATGTTAATATGATAAAGATAGGTATATTTTGTATAAAATTAACTTATATAGGAGTGAAATAATGTTAGAAGTAATGTACGGCATTAAACCTTCAAAACACTCATTTTTTAATTAATTCCCATAATTTTAACCACTACTGTATGTTTGTTACTATTTAATTCAGTAAAAATAATTTTTTAATCAGCCAGTCCTTCAATTACCTCTTTGCCACTATGCCGTATTCAAAAATGAAAAATCTTATAGTCATTGAAAAATGTAAACCTTTTGTGATTTTTTACCAATTTCAACATTTTCCAATTCAGATAAAATAAATATTCAAGAAGCCTTCATCCTAATAAATAAAGGTCGTCAACAAATGGATTATACATGCATTGGAAGAGTACCATTGTGAATTTATTACATCAATATTTTTGAATTATTTATTTATATTGCACATGTATTGATTTTTATACTTAAAATTTATATTTATGTCTTTTTTCTCTGTATAAGAACTAAAATCAATGTAATAATTCTAAAGGTTAAAAATAATAAATATATGGAGTATTAACGAACAAAGTTTGGTAATAAAATAATAAATTAGTTATATAATAAACCAAGTTTTGTAAGTGCAACAAAACAATTAGTATTATAATAGTAACACTAAAAATAAATATTCTATTATAGCGGTTATTATATTATAAATATTTTAACTGTATTTTTGGGAATGAATAGGTTCTTTCTGTTTATGATCGCTAATATGTATGGTAAATTGATACAAAAAGTAGATTTTTATATAATATTTTGTAATGTTGTGGTTGTGCATCTCGATTGTAATTGGATATGGCAGCTCGATTGTAATTGCATGTGGCAACTCGATTGAAATTAAGACTTGAGATACAGGTTTGAGAACTCACAGCTTTATTTACACAAGCACAAACATCACACACATGCAATTAGAGAACTACAATATTTAACATATTTAAAGATATAGATTCGTGGCAGGATTTCCATTTGTAAGCTTAAAATAAAAATACTCAGGTACGCGTGGAATGCGCGAATTTTACTTCCTCTCCGAGTGAGAGTCTGTAGCCAACTTATACACTGCTCTTAGGGTTCCGCTGTATTTCCTCTCGTATGAGAGTCTCGAGGCCTACTGACTATTTCTCCTGAACGCCACCACAGGAGGCACTCTTGCTTTGTGAGTAGGAGTAAGCATAGTTGGATCGTGGTATTTTCAGAAAATTAATAATAATGATTTAAAAATAATGAAAAATGACAAATAATTACAATAGATTTAAAATTATAAAGTATTTATTATTAATTAACTTTCAAACTAGTCTTTAATCTACTCGTATCACTGTGCACATATTTTTATTTGTTGCTTAATGAATCTATAATTACGACATATTCTCTTACAAACCTTGAAAGCACTAGAAACGAAGTACGCATTGAATATCTAGATAGTTGAATTTATTAATAATTAAATAATTAAAAGTTAAATTCAATAGCTAAATATATATGTAATCTTTTGAAAGTAAATTATGTCTTCAAAGTAATTAAAAGCATTAATTTTGCATCTGTAATAATTATGACCATCTGAAAGACGGTATTCCTTTTAAATTGCAAATCTCCTTTCCAAATACTGAATAAGGAAAATTAACTCAACTTAAATATTTATTCGTCAGCTTTAAATGTGTTTAATTTTAGAAACGATACTCTTTTTAACTTTCCGTTAATTAGGTAGTATTCAGTGAGATTTCATATGCATGTGAAAGCACTTCAAGCGCATTAAAACTAAAACAGATAATAAACTAATTACCAATATACTTGTAAAGGTGAAAAAAAAATATATAATTTCCATGAAACTTTTCGAGTTTTCATTTATTGTACAGTAGCGAGCTATTAATAAAAATATGAATAATGGTTTTTCTTCAAAAATAAAAACTGAAATTAATTGTTTTTATTTTACACTCGAAATTTTTTTAAAAATAAAGTAATTGTTAGAAAATCTGTGTTTGAACATTTCGAAGTGTGATTTTTGAATTTTTTCACAGTTTTGTAAGAAGATTTCATTATTTAAAAATTGGCAAATGATTTTTTTTTATTTTATAAACGATATTATTTTAAAAATTATACTACTGTGCCCAAAAGTAAAACCAATTAGTTTATTCCAATAACTCTTTATTTATTCTTCCAAATTTATTTCTTCGTCTTCAAAGTAATCCTCTCGGACACAATGCACTTATGCCAACTTTTTTTCCAATACTCAATGCATGCTAAAAAGTCATCGGCAGGGAGGGTCTTCAAAGCTTTTGAGCAAAGTCTTTGAGTTTAGGGATTAGCCAGATGTCGCACAGTGTGAATACGGTGGTTGTGGAACGATATGGGTTTCATTTTTGGCGAAAACGTCACGAAGAATCAATTCAGTGTGAGCTGGCGCATTCAGTGCTTTCGGTACCAATCGAGATTTGACGCGTTTGAGGCCCAAAATGGAATTGACCGATCCTTTTGAAATTCCAACTTCATCAGCGAGGTTTCTAATTGTAAATCGACGGTTTGTAACCACCAAATCGTTAATTTTTGAATGTCAGCTCCGTCGGTTGAGATTGATGGTCGACCAGAGAGCTCTTCATCTTCAACGTGTTCTCTGCTTTTTTTGAACTGTCTATACCACTTGTAAACATGTCTTTCCAATATAGGAATGCTCACCTAATGCCTGCTGCAACATTCTATACGTTTCCGCAAACAAGATTTAATGCAAGTTCTTTTCTCAATTAATTCAGACTTTTCAAATATCGCCGGAATCAGTTTTAGTGTCTCACAAAGCTAAGAGTATATGTGGTATTAGAAAGAATTAGTATTTTTAGTATTATTATTAGTATTAGAAAATCTCTGTAAACATTTCAGAGTGTGATTTTTTTCAATTTTTTAACAGTTTTGTAAGAAGATTTTATTATTTAAAAAATGGCGCAACTGATTTTTTCAATTATATTATTTTAAAATTATATAAATTATATTATACATTTTTTAATTAAATTAATTATATAAAATTATATTCACAGGATTAAAAAGCTAATCACAATATTGCAATATATAATTTTATTATACTAATTAAATTGTAAACGTTTTTATCTTGTTGTTATGTTGCATTAATTAAGAGTACAACAAAAATTTCTGAGCCATTCTTAAACTGATAATATACTTTGAATGATTAAAGCATTTATAATGTGCAAAAAATAGCAAGTATTAGCAATATAATATATTCGCCGTCTGCATAAAATTAAACATCTAGTAAATCTGTTCATAAATTTGTATGATAAATGCCCGCTTTCTTTATTTTATTCTTCTTTGCAGAGCTAATTAAATGAATTTCTAGTAAATTAATTTTAAGTAATTAGTTACATTTATCATGTTTTGCAAATTTTTGTTATGTTCAAATACAGATGATCAGTTAAGCGTTCTTCATTATACTAAGTTATTCAAAATAAAATATTTTCAAAAATATAACCATGTATTGTTAATTATGTTTCATTTAGTTTTCATAAATATTTATAAGTAATTGTTATGTATAAAGTAAGGATTAAATCATCAAATAATTCAATGGATAAACAAAGATTTCCATCTCAAAAGTTAATTCTTCTGCTAATTATTTTGTAAAATATAGAATATAAGAGTAAACTAATAATTGTAAATTTTCATAAAAATCAGAAAAATTACTGCAATTTAAAACTGAATATTAAATAATTTGAATATTAATTTACGGAATATTAAAAGTATTACTGTTTATTTAACGTTTTCAAATGTTTAATACAGAACTATCTAAAATTTAATTTATGTGCCTTTTTGTTTTTGCCCAAAAAATTTCCAAGTAGCTTTTTTATAATTAACTACCAGAAAAAAATAAAATAATATTATTTCAATTTTTTTGCAATCCGTTAATGTATGCCATTGATATTTCATTTTTTGCAATGATGGAGAGTTCATTGCTTTCCGAGAGGATTTTTAGATGTAATTAACTTGCATTTGCGTGTCGTATGGTTGGAACCTCTCACCCAGCAGCTTCAGTCATTGCGAGAATTTACATGTGCTATCAAAATCACCATAAGTCACTACGTTTTTTAGAGCAATAATTAAAATGGACGACATCAACTGATTCCAATATAGAACTCCTGCAATTGTATCTATGAGCCAATGGCAAACAAGCAACTAAATTTGTTAAATAATTTAATCATTCATGCAGATTTTTTTATAAATAAAGTGCTTACTTTGTTTACAATAATTCCATTACAACCTACACTTGATTAAATAGAGAAATATGAAAATATCATTTTGAAAATAGGAGAATTTAAACTGTTTATATACTTATTAATATGCTCAGCAAGAGCATGATACTTAAATTATAACTAATTAGAAATTATGTATGAAAATTATATTAAAATATAAAAATTATATTAAATTATATAAAATATAAATGATGAAAATTCATTGTTACACACGAAGTTGTAAATATTTATGAATTTTTATTCCATTTCCACTACCATGTGGGAAGTTTGATTTTCCAGTTTTTGAAAATTTTAAATGTAGTTAAACTTAGAATCAAATAATCATTTAATAAAAGAGGTTTTCTTCAATGTAGCACTTAATTAACTTATATTATCCCTAAATATAGCAAGTTTACTTTCCAATCAAAATAATTCATCCCAACAGACGATTGCCCTTTATTAATTACAATTTTTTAAAATGTAATTAAACTCAAAATCAAATAATCATTTAATAAAAAGAGGTTTTTTCAGTGCAACTTTTACCTATGTGATATGCGTAGCAGATAAAAATGTCTCGTGTTTTTTTTCTCTATTAATATAGATAGAAACTAATTAACTGGCATGTTCTCTAAATATCGCAAATTTTCTTTCCAATCAAAATAATTCATCACAACAGATAATTACGCATTATTAATTACAAGAAAATGTTAAAATGTAATTAAACTCAGAATCAAATAATCATTTAATAAAAAAAGATTTTTTCCAGTATAACTTTTACCTATGTGATATGCATAGCAGCAAAAAAAATGGTCTCGTATTTGTTTTCTCTATTAATGTAAATAGGAACTAATTAACTTATAACTTCTAACTAATTAACTAATTAACTTGCAATACTTCTTGAAATACTTGAAAAGTATTTCAAGAAGTATTGCAAGTTTTATTTCCAATCAAAATAGTTCATCCCAGCAGACGATTGCCCTTTATTAATTACAATTTTTTAAAATGTAATTATACTCAGAATCAAATAACCCTTTAATAAAAGAGGTTTTTCCAGTATAACTTTTACCTATGTGGTCTACGTAGCAGAAAAAATTGTCTCATATTTGTTTTCTGTATTAAAATAAATAGGAACTAATTAACTTATATTTTCTCTAACTATTGCAAGTTTTCTTTTCCAATCAAAATAATTCACCCAAACAAGCGATTACCCATTATTAATTACAAGAACCAGTTAGTTATAGGCTTTATCTCTTCACTAACAAATATTATAACAAAAAAGATTTTTTTCTTTGTGGCTCACAGCATGTCTATCACTTTCAAAAAAAAAAAAAAAGTATCTTCCCACCATCCCAGTCTTTTTAAATATAATGAGATTTCCCTCCTGCTGTATTCGAAAAAAAAAGAAGAAACAGATTCGAGCTGTCTCGGTTCTTCTCATACTCCAAAATGCAATTTTTCACTAACGCCACCTGAAATCTTTCTCACGAAGATGTAATTTTTATCTTCGATGCGACATGGCAACCCTGTTTCGAATTCCAATTTCGAACAAAGTTGTTCGTTTTAATAGTCAGAATTCGTCTATATTTAAAACTATAAGGACAAACAAACAATTGCTTTTATTTACCAAACACAATTTGTTCAAAAATATTTTATTTTTATTGGTTTATCTAATATATTTGTTCTAAAGTCAGAAATTTTTCGCTTTCTTTTTTTCATTATTGAAAAGAGTATTGCTTTCACAATTTGTTCATTTCCTCATTTTTTTTTTTTTTTAATCGTTCATTAATAATTTATGGATTTTCTTATTCGTTTTAGTATTCTGTTGAAAGTATTTCAGTAGTATTTTTTATGCTTTTAGAAGTGCTTTTGATTTCCTCGGAACGGCACAATCTCATACAATATTTAGTATTTGCGTTGCGTGGGTCTGCTATTTAAATTGATGCAATTACGAACGGCATGAAATGTTTTGAAAACATTTCTAATTTTCTTTGCCTCCAGCTTATAAATACAAAATTTGTGTTGGCTTTGCATGTGCAATGATTCATCAAATTCGTAGCGATCCATCAAACCATCATCAGTACTGTCAGCTTAATTTAATAAGAATATTTAGATATATATATAATAATTAATGCCTAAAAGATTGGGTAATCATTCAAGGTGTGCTAAATTTTAGCGTTTAATCTCTTTTATGAATTGCACCATCTTTTTTAAGAATTGATTGAGTAATCTATGTTTCTAAAACAGGCGATCAAGAGCAGCACGTGTGTGTGTGTGTGTGTGTGTGTGTGTGTGTGTGTGTGTGTGTGTGTGTGTGTGTGTGTGTGTGTGTGTGTGTGTGTGTGTGTGTGTGTGTGTGTGTGTGTGTGTGTGTGTGTGTGTGTGTGTGTGTGTGTGTGTGTGTGTGTGTGTGTGTAATAATAATTCTTCAACAATTGCGTATTGTAATTGCGATAAATTACTATTCTTAATCCTAGTTACTTTATTAACAGACATACTTTTACAATATTCTTAAATTTATGTTTTTCGCCGATTTAGTCTTCATTTTTATACAACACTCATAAATTCGTAATTATTTTTTAAAATAATATTTTATTTCTGTTTTTAGTACATTTACTGATATTAAGTTGGAAATTCAAAATGCAAGCACAATAAAAACTTATTTGGCTTTTGACTTTGATTTTTGTCTTTTTTGGATTTTTATTCATAATTTAATTATTATTTTATTACAATGAATTATAGTAAAACATTGATATGTTCTATTTTTATTGAAACACAATTCATAAAAAGTTACTTTACTTTTTAAGCCCTTCTTTTAATCATCTTAATCGTTAGTTAAAATATGCCTTGAGATAAATAATAAAAAGAAAATATATTAGTCTAGGAATTGATTTAAGGAAACCAAAATGTGACAATGAGAATTCAAAATGTCTGAAGAGATTCCTTCAAACCTTCTGTCGCATATCAGTCGAAAAGCAAAATGTCCTGAGATAGAACTTGACCGAAAAACATCGTTCAATCAATCATTTCCTAAGTTTACTGATTGTCTATTGGTCGAAAAATAACGATGAACGATCGTCCTTTGTTTCGAATCTCACATTCATAGTTCTGTTTTTTTTAGTTTATCTTTTGAAAGTCGTTCATGACTAATAGTTCTCTCACCTAGCTCATTCAAGCAGTAAGTTACTTTGTAGCACATTTATTCACCACAATGCACAACTGCAGCCTCTGTTCCTCTCTTTCATGTATGTCTAACATAATTTCTGCGTCGCTGACTTTTATAGTGCCACTTTGCCATGCACAGTTTGCCACATCAGCAAGCGAACAGTCCACAAATTTCGCAGTTTCCGAAATGGCCAAAGTCAATATATATTCTTTTTTATGCCCATGACTGGAAACCCAATAATTATTCCTTTATGTACGTCTGATTAATCGCTCCATTTATGTATGATAATAACAATTGGAATGTTTTTCTCATGCACTTCGCACTTTATATGCCCACAAAATCTTCTGATAGCCCGTGCCTTCTGCAATTTATTATTTAATTCTGAAGTCAAAAATAAGAGAGGGTGACATTAATGTAAGTTCGACTTTGTATTAAAATTAGTCAATCATGCAATGATGAAGGATTTGTTCTCCTCCTGCATACCAATATTAATTTCAGAATGACAACTTTTGTTTTTCAGTATTTCCTGAAAGCCGATTACGCTACTATACTGCATGACTTTTAGCTACTCCCAGCCACCCTCATAAAATGATTTGTAAAAAATATCGCTCAATGATATCAAATTCTTTAGATAAAGAACAAATATACAAAAATGAATACATGATAAATATTGAAATTATGCAATATAACTTGCATCAAATATTTTAGAGATAGTGTTGTTTATTTTGAATGTACATTTATAATTTTTAAAGTTATTTTTCTTTCTTTGAAAGGAAAGTGTTTACCCATCAAACCTATTTTTTTTCACTTTGATTAAAATATTGTTCATAATTTTATGATTATTAATAGAAAAACTTAAGTTTTTTACCTTTTCAAGGAAATTACACCTATACCTACCCAAATATCAAAGAGGATAAAAGTGTAGCATTTTTCTCAAAAGAAGAGATGTAACATTTCTATTCCCAAGGGAACAGAATGCATATTCTTTAACAAATGTATAATGATAACCTATCACTCAAATCTGACTGTAGATAATCAATGTCGGGTATATTTACACAGCATGTAATTAGAGTTTTGTTCTAATGAGAGCAACTTGTCACTCAAATCTGACAGCAGATAATTAGTGTCATGGATAGTGATACATCATGAAATTAGTGATTGTCTATGCAACCTTCACAGGTCGAAACAATTATAAATGGAATATGGACTACACCATGAGTTGATGCATCGAGATTAATGATAGACCATGGGCTGAGAAAATGTCTACTCCAATAAGAAGGGAGAGAAGCTGACGATTCTTGACGGATTTTCTTAAAGGGAGGTTTTTGGAGAAGAAAGGGGATAGTTCTGCGTCGAGTTGACAAAAGGTGTTGTTTTTCTCTGAAATGACAGAACAGGTCGAAGTTTCGTCTGTTTCCAAAGTGAACCACTTGAGGTTTCGTGCATCATGTCGTGTGATAATTAAAGACTGGGAGCCTTAGACGCAGACTGGGTCGTAGATTAGATTCGTTGTAAACGCGAGAGCAGTAATAGTCTCTCACCTTGGCGTGGACTGTACTTGTGAAAACAAATTTATATATTTAATTTTCATTAATTTGTAATTCATTTTTATATATTAACCCAGAGTTCTCTATATATGTGTGTGTGTGTGTGTGTGTGTGTGTGTGTGTGTGTGTGTGTGTGTGTGTGTGTGTGTGTGTGTGTGTGTGTGTGTGTGTGTGTAACGTGATGAGGAATTACTAGTAATTTATTCTGTATTCTGAGATGTAGCTTAGATTATTTTAAAACCTTTATAAATAAAAAGGAAAGCATATTGTTGGGATTTCATAATAATTTTACAGGGCTTCTAAAAACATATTCAATCCCCTCGGAGTATTAAAACTCTTAAATATACAAAATAATTTTTTTATTAAAGGTTTTATTTGAATAAAAATTTGAATCCATACAGAAAAAAATGCTTCTCTTTCACATTTAATGAATTATCTTCTAAAATTTAAAAAAAAACAATATGGATATCAGCTCCAAATTTAATTGTTTCAGATCACACTGTCTTTGTTTTCTTAACTTATAACTGACTTCACCGGGAACGAAATGCTAATTCTTTTATCCGGTTTTTGAATATGTCAGGCAAGAAAGAAAGATGAGTTGATTTTGTTGATTTTATTCCAAGAAAGAAAAAGGTAGCCAGAAACATTTCAGCGAAACAAATGCAGACTGATTTGAATTATAACAGACACTGGAATTTTATTGGTTTGTTACATCTGTGGATAAATAGATTTTCTTCTTTCAATAACCGACGCCATGTTCTTTTGGCTTTCTTTCTCTTTGAGACAAAAAAAAAATCTTTTCTTCATTTATTTCCTCGCTTAAAATTCCTTTCTTTCTTAAAAGCATTGTATAAAAATGGTTGTTTGATAAAACCGAATTTCTTTTTTTTTTTTCTTTTTCCAAGAGGAGACTTGTTTGCAAAATGAAAAAGGAAATCGATACAATTGTGACAAACGATATACTCATCGATTTTTATATTCTTCTGAATGAAACTTTTCTTAAAAACGGGACAGAAAAAAAAAAAAAAAGAGCGTGTGGTATTTTTATTCTAATGATTTAATTTTTCGGGTAACATTGACAGCTATATGTTTTCGAGCAATAATATTTTTTATACAGAGAGTTTTATGTCTTGATTATTTTATGGGTCTTTGAATAATGCGTGAAATTAATTTTGTGTGGTATTAATATATCATAAGGACTGAAAGATATATTGATTCAATAAGCGCAAATGTTGCTAAGACAAGCAGTTTATCATACAGGGATACAAAAAAATAAATGTCGGAAAAAGGGGTATTTCTTTAAAGTTAATGCCTCTTTAAAGTAATTATATAAAAAGCGTTCTTTATCTTAATTTTTTTCCCTGCATGGCTCAGATTTCTTAAGAAAAAAAGAAATAAAACTAAAAAAAATTATTTTGCTAAAAAAAGAAAAAGGTTTTAATTTTATAGATCTCATCCATGAGATACTAGTTAAGGCTTTATCTATATACAATGTTTTATTAATGATACAATGCTTTGTTTCTAAACATTCAAAAATTAATTTTTTATGGAAAGTTCTCTAAATTTCTTTTTCGTTTTGCAGACATTTTTGTAAAAATATTTTGGGGTTTTTATTCATGTATTTTTATGTAAAATATTCAACATTTGCAGTTTAATAAAATATTTAATAACTGATTTTTAAATTGCTGATTCTGATTCTTCACATCTTCTGGTTCACTCATCTTCTCATCTTCTGGTTCACTCATCTGCTCATTTTCTGATTCACTCATCTTCTCATCTTCTGATTCACTCATTTTCTTATCTTCTGATTCACTCCTCTCCTCATCTTCTGATTCACTGATTTTTCATCTCCTGATTCACTCCTCTTATCTTGTGACTCACTCCCTCTTCTCATCTTCTGATTCACTCATCTTCTCATCTGATTCCCTCATCTTCTGATTCACTGATCTTCTCATCTTCTGATTCCCTGATCTTCTCATCTTCTGATTCACTTCTCTCCTCATCATCTGATTCACTGATTTTCTCATCTCCTGATTCACTCCTCTTATCTTGTGATTCACTCCTCTTCTCATCTTCTGATTCACTCATCTTCTCATCTTATGATTCACTCATCTTCTCATCTTATGATTCACTCATCTTATCACTTATTTTCATTCTGATTATTTTCTCATATTTTGATTCACAATACACATAAAAACTCAAACGAATAATCTAAACTTTATCAGAAATCAATATAGACAGATTTCGTATAAAAATAGGTTTCTGAAATTTCTGAGATTTTGTTTTAAAATTTCTTGGCAATCAGAGCCCACTCAAAATCACAGGAGATTACATAGAACAGAAATTCATAAAATCTACTATAAAAGATATTAAACTTTTACTTTCATTACTCGTAATTTTTCCATCGTAAACATTGACTTTGCCCCCGTGGATTTTATAGCGCCCATAAAGTTTGAGACGGCACTACTGACTTCCACGTCATTTTTTTTTATTATATGATGAATCATCTATGGAATTTCCCTCTTGAACAATTTTATTTCGTCATTTTTTATTTAAAGTTCTTTCTCTATTTTTTGCCCCTAAATATACTTACTTATTTTATTACCTGGATAAATATATAACAGAAAAATTAAATATATAAATATAAATGCATTCGCTACTGATTACAAAGTAAAAAAAAAAAAAACTTTAAAAAGAAGGATAATTAATGAAAATAAACATATAGATTAATATGGAGGCCAAAAGCTTTGCTTTCAGTTAAAAATCAATTTAAAGCATATTTTCCGAAAAATATATCCCTCTTAATATCAAAATTAATTTGATGCTCGGTACGCAGAAAGACTAACACTTAATCAAATATAGCAAAATGTTCCGATTACAAAGAGAAACAAAATTCATGCCATACAGAATTTTTATATGTTATGGCACTTGAAAAAATGGAGTTTGAAATTCAAAATTATACAATCAAACATCTAACAAGAAGCGTGCGTTAGATAAATACAATGGATTTAATTGTACTGATTTCTAAAATTTAAGAAAAATTGTGATTGCATGGCCAAAATTAAGTAAATTTTCATAAAAACTGTGCAGCATACGAGTACTTAAAAAAGTAATGATGCGTTAAGATTCAGATAGACAAATTAGTGGAACCATTGTTGTTTAAAGTCGCTGAACCCATAGCCTAAAACTGATTTTAAAAAATCCCCAGATCGTCTTCCATTTAATATGAGTACCCGATATACTGTGTTTAAAGAATTACGTTGCCAATCCAATTGGACAACAGATCAGACCCAGAGTCAATCTTACTATAAGTAGCAAGAGGACTGTACACATGAACCCTTCTGCAATTAATAGACTGTGGAATGCATTTTTAATAACAGAATCGCCTTCTAGAAGATACAACAAAGTAATCCGTAAGTCCAACAGATGAGAGAAAGAACGTGTCGAACCTCGGCTCACGACTGCTGTGACGATTCTACGCTACATAGAAAAGGATGTAGCAAGTTAGAAGAAGATCTGAGGGTAGTGTAGTGTATAATCTCTTATAATTATACACTATACTACCTCAGATCTTCTCTTTCCGGACAGTTGATCTGGCGAAGGCTTCATGAAGAAGAGTAGCATGCAAGACGTCAAGCATTGAGTGTTCCTTTAACACCACACTTCGAATATTAAAGGTTCATATATATATATATATATATAAAGAGTCTAGATTTTGTTATAAAATGACTCAAGAAATTTATTGGTCTGGTGGGAGACAGAAACCTTTAGTATCAAATCATGTCCATGGCAGAGACAAATTTGATGGATGCGTGTGGATGTATATGTGTGTGAAAGTACCTTTTGGAATAATCACACTGACCTGTGGGTGGTTAACCAAGAAGCATCGTTGTTCCTCAGTTCGATATTATTGATCAAAATTTTCGGCCTTACATATATACAGTTGTTGACTCCTTCATTCTGCAAGACGAGACCAAATAGAGGTGAGTTAATGGAGAATTACCTTCGTGTGGAGATAAGTGCGCGTATGGGATAGCCAAAGCATTCTCCGGGCTTAATCCTGCTTAAGCATGTTTGAGATGACCTAAGGAGATGTATTATACACTTAACTTGCTTCCTACAATCCTTCAGTGTCCTTGCAATCTATCAGTGTCGAACTACCTTGACACAACAACGGAATGTGCTGCCAATTGAATTACTAAACACCCTTTTAGCATGGAATATCACTGTCGTGCTTATATTGCTGTTAGAGGTATTCTTCCTATTTCACGTTGAAACTGATCAAACATAAAATTAAAAAACATTTTGTTTTTGTATTTTGCTATTTTCTATATTTTTAAGACAAAAAATAAGTGTATCGTTTTTTGCACATAATTGATGAAGAATTCTTTTAATAATTCTGCCAAATTTATCCAATTAATAGAAATTCCACAATCAAAATTTTTTAATATATTTTTCCTTAATTATTTGGAAACCAGTGCATTATCAATCAGATTGATACCTTTTTTAATGCTGCGATTGTAATCTTTGAACTATAATTTTTAAAAAGACAATGTTGATAGTATTTGGGTTTCAAGTACAGATTTTTTAACAAAGCACATCAGAAATAAACTAAAATTGCAATTTATGCAAAACAAATTCATTTTAAAATTCTTTTTCAATTCCTTCTATTAGCTCACACTCTCCCTATATATATCTCGTTCAAATTTTCAATCGTTCATAAAATACTTTCTATTCATCCACTCCAGTTCAAATACATTTTTTTAACTTGTAGTGGATGACACTTGATGTTAATACATTTTTTTTCAAAACTTAATTCAGTAATTAAATTTAATTAAATAATTTAATTTTTTTAGATTTAAGTTGCATATATTTATCTACCAATACATGGAGCCAGATAAACTTAAAAATGAATGAAAATTATTTATAAAGGACTTTCTGCAATATAAAAAAAAGTAGGATTTGATTTAAAAAAAAAAAAAAAAAAAAAATTATATTACTTGTTTTTCTCCTGAAAATATTCTCTCAGTTTCTTCATTAAATTGCAAGGTTGTTCCAGTTTTACTGTAGAAAAATTAGTTGCGATACATAAACAGCACTTTGAAACACCTCATTTTTATTTATGTGTCCTTAATTCTATTTACAATTATTTTAAACTTATGTTTAATTTATACATATTTCTTTCACATAACTTTCTTTTAATGTTTTTGATCGTATTTATAATAATTATAAAAATTATATTCAGCTGTTCGGGTTTTATTTTTTAAGTTTTAAAATTTAGCGTTCTTTACAAAAATTGATTCTGAGTAATAATCACAACATTTTTAAAATGTCTTTTGAAATTAAAATTGTTGGTTTCTAATTTTATAACGACTATCATTATGATGATAGTTTGTTTACAATAAGCAATCATAATAAAAGCACAGCAATTGTTCATCTAAAACACTTCATGCATTGCAGAAATCATTTCTAAACAATTACTTTATAAATCTTTTTGTAGAAGTCTTTTTGCATTCTTATGTTTGAAATACTTTAAATTTTATTTTAAAAATAGTATCTTCCAATTTTATTATTATTTTCGTCAAAATAGGATTAGGATTCTTCAAATATTTAATCCTTTGCAGTGTTTTCTTAATATATATTTATTTAATCTACTATACAGACTTTTCAAAATCCAGTTTTTAATTTTTAAAAGTTTTTTTAATGCATTGCTTCACAAAACAAGAATCTGCTACTTGCAAATTTTTCTAAACATAAAATCTATCTAAGCTTACTTTCTAAGGAAATCTATTAAAGTCAAATCTATAGCAACGAAAAATTTTAAAAATCAAGAAATATTTTTAAACAATAAAAAAAAATTTCATCAAGGGAAATATTTATTTTGTAAGATTTAAGAAAAGGATCTAAGAAAATGATAAAGTTTATAAAGTTTCCATCTGAAAATTCGAATGAAATATTATAAATTGAAAGCAAATTCGAAATAAAATATTTATGACGAAATATTTGGAAATATTTATGTCTTATAATAAAATTAAGGAAACGAAATTTGCATAAATATATAAATTCTTTGCAAAAAATATTCTTAAACGTATTTAAGATTCAATTATGTTTTCAAATCTTATCAAAACATAAGCTTGAATTATTAAATTTAGAGAAATATCTTCCTCAGAATAAAATTTTTCAATATTTGTCAAGAATTTCGGTAATCCTTTTGAACTTATTTCATTATTTAAATTTTGAAAATGCTCATCTGTGTTTTATTTTAATTACATTACTACGAAAGAAATTTTCCATCTTAAAATTATTACGCTCGGGAAGAATAAGGTTTGGTAGTAAGAATCTATAATTCTTTTAATCAAAAATTATGGGGAGAATTACATAGTTATAAGCATAGATAAGAAAACAAACATAATTAATTATTAAGAGAAAGAAGTCTTATTGCAAAAAGTACATTTCTAAAATTTTGAGTTTCTAGAATCAAATTTGAATAGAAATACTTCATTTACACTTAGTTGCATTTAATTTAAATAAAAGGAGATATGAATAAGTAGTAATTTTTTTGGTATGAATATCATCTAACTTTAATAATAAGTTAATAAAAAATTCAAATTTTCTTAAAAATTATCTTTTTTTTTCTTCAAATATAATTTAATAAAATAAACTTTTATATAAATGTCGATGTTTAGATTTAAAATTTATGATGAAATTTAATTTTTTAATATTGTAGCATTTTCCCACGAGACGGCATTTCGTTCTTTGGGAGAGGAATGTCTATACTTTGACAAGTACATAATAACAAACTATCACTCAAATTTGACAGAAGATAAATAGTGTGTAGGGTAATTATAACACATTCATTTAGTATTCTGTACTAATGAGAACTACCTGTCACTCAAATATAATAGCAGATATTGAATATCTTGGATAATGAGACTTCATGAAATTAGCGATTGTCTGTGAGACCTTCACAGGTGGAATATGGACTACACCATAAATGTCATGATTGTTGATCGACCATGAACTGAGAAAGTGTCTACTCTATTTAGAAGTGAGGAAAGTTTACCCTCCACACGCTGTTAACGGATTTTCTAAAAGGGATAGAAAGAAGAAGGGAGCTTTGCGATGAGTCGATGAGAAGTGTTATCTTTTTCTCTGAAGTGATTGAACAGGCTGGAATTTCAGCCTGTTTTTCAAAGTAAGCCCCTTGTGGTTTCGTTTATCACACCGTTTGATTTGATAATTAAGGTTTGCCGGAGTCCACTTGTTTTCAGATTCGAAGAGGACACAAGAACCTTCTATGAAAATCTCCAACCTTGCAGTGAACTGCACTTGTGAATCAAATTATCTTTAATTTTCATTTTTCATGTAAATAGAGTGCTGCATATATATTTACTTTTTGTAAATAAAAATTAAAGTGTTCCCATGAACCTGAAAGTGGCTATTTCCTAGAAGCAGTTATACGTTTAGTATAGGCCAAAATGTTACAATATGAATGTGAATGTTACTAGATTTTTCTTCGACTAAATATAATTCCTTTACAAGAAGGGTTGTTACATTAGTATATAACGAAAACTATTTATAGAACTGCAGATTAGAATTAGCCCATTTTCAGATATAAAATACTTGGGAAAAACTAAATTTTTTTTCAAAATAAATGTAGCTCTTAGTTAAAAGCTTAATATATAGAGATAAATATTTTGAGAATGAAAAGCATTTCATTCTTCTATTTATATTTAACCAAATTTAAAAAAAAAAGAAATAGTAATTTATTTTAAATTTAATGTTACTGGTCCAACATTTTTAGTTATTTGAAAAAATAAAACCTTTTTTTTACTAATCCTTGAATAAAAAGGATTAAACAGCCACCTATTGACAACCAAATAAATTCTTTAAGTTACTTTTAATCGCAGTCTTTTTTGCTTAACTAATGCATTTTAAACAGATTTTTCAGATTGGATATCATTCTAAAAAAACAAGTAATATAAAAAAAAAAAAAAAAATTTAAGTCAATTCACTTTTTTTCTCGCTATATTGCAGAAAGTCGTTTATAAATAATTTTCATTCATTTATTTGTTTATCTGGCGCCATCTATTGGTAGATGACTGCAACTTAAATCTAAAAAGCACTAAAATGAATTAATTAAATTTAAAGAATGAATTAATATTTGAAGAAACTGTATTAACAACAAGTGTCATCCATTACAAGTTAAAAAAATGTATTTGAATTTGAGTGGATGAATACAAAGTAATTTATGAACGATTGAAAATTTGAACAAGATATATATAAATGGAGAGTGTGAGCTAATAGAAGGAATAGAATAATATTAAAAGCAAATGAAATATATAAAGAATTATAATTGGTTATTTTAGCATTATTTATTTACAATTTTTTTTATTATATCATTTTTTTTATTATATCACATCTATATATAATTTTATATAATCATATCGACATTTTTACATTTCTTTACATTTTTTTACATGATTATCAAGAATCTATTTTCATTTTAAAATTATATATCCTCTTTATTGAAACAACGTTAAAAATGGAGATTATTATCTAAATAAAAAACGAAACTTCAAAAAGCTGAAAACTATGTAAACAAATATAAATTTACTTACTTGGAATATTTACACACAAAAAGCGCATATTTATACAAAAATACATCATTTATACAAAGCAATTTTTTTCTATATAATGTGTACCGTTTTTACATAAAATTTAAATATCCGCAGCTTACAATGGAGTGTATTTACTTTTAACTGCAATATGGAGCAAAACATACAAGACATAAACAAACACAAATAAAACACACACATATTTTTGTAAGTTTATTTGTAGAAGTCATTAACAAACATGCTTCTGAAAAGATTTTTAAAAAATTGGGAAGAAACTTTGGTACAAACAAAGCTAAATACACATTATTTGATTTCAAAGCTAAAAATTTTGCACATAAAGAATACTTACTGTTTGCAGGCGTTTTCGCAGAACGCGGCTCTTTATTCAGAAAAGTGAATACTTTAATTTCCTTCTCTTGTCTTCTAGAAGAAGCGCATAAATACTGCAGGGGAGAAGGAAAATAAGTCTTCTCTGAAAATATGTACTTTGTTTGCATTTTTGGCGGCCGCAGACGCGAAGTTTCCCAACTTTGACGCGTGGAAGCTAATGTTCGACTCAGACCGGAAATTGTATTTTCCTACCAAGTCGGGGACTTCATTTCAGGATATGCGGAAAATACATAAAGACTTACTTTACTTTTTTGTTTTTATTTTTGCAAAGCTGAAATTCTAGAAACATACGCGTAAAAAAAATAATATTTTGTTAAGATATGTTTCTTCAGCTTCTTAATATACATTTTTGATGGAAAGGCGTTCAGAAAATTGTCTTAAAAGAGTGTCTTTTGTATTTTACTTTTAAAAAAATAGAAGTTTTATTAAATTAAACTAAATAATAAACTACTTTTCTTTTTAAATATATTTTCAAGCCGATTTTTGGGAATTATAATATCTAAATAGATGTGTTTATTATGAGCTTTTATTGTACAATTTAAATTTTAACGAAGTGCATTCAATTCTCATGTCTTTGAATATTTTACTATTAAATTATTTTTGTTGGAGAATACTTAGACAGTTTTGGAGAAATTATAATGTACATTAAAAATTAAAATGTTAGATTATGACACATTTTTTTGCCTTACTATAATAATTGTACAAAAAAAAAAAATTAATAATTAATGCTCTGTAGTAATATGATAAAATGAAATTTAAAATCTCATTACTTCAATTAACTTCTTTTGTCTCTTGAAAGTATCACAAAAAAAACAAGCTTGAAAGGAAACAAATAAGTTTAAGTAAATACGAATAAGTTTTTCTGAAAATGTGTACTAAATGTCCCAAAAAGTTTCTTTACATTTTTGAAAATTCATTTAAAATTTAACTAAGGTCGTAGGTGTATTTTTAATTCACTAAAGAAATTATAAAAATTAATTTTTTTTTAAATGTTTTTCGATTCTAGTGTTGTGCATTGTGCAGTTACTGCATTGTAATTGGGTGTGGTTGGGTTGAGTTTGGAAAACACAGGTTTGAGAACTCACCGCTTTATTTACATACGCATAAGTCATATAATTAAACACTCGTGTAAGGATTCCACTTCTAAAACGAAAATAAAGATACTCAGGTTCACGCTGGATGCGCGAAATATACGCCCTCTCCGGGTGAGAGTTTGTAGGTCAACTTATCCACTGAGTTGTGCTAAGTATATTTCTTTTAGGGATGAGATTACAAAATATATGTTTTTTGGTGATAGCGGCTGTTGGGCTTTACTTCCTCTCAGGTAAGAGTCTCGAGTCCTACAGACCATTTCTCCTGAATGGCACAGGAAGCGCTCTTGCAGTGCGTAGGAGTAAGCACGGTTACAATGCTAATTTATTCTATGTTATATAATTTTAATAACATTAGTCGAAAAATGTTTTGTGTGTTGTTGCAAAAATGTTGTACTGTTTTGGACTATTTTCACCACTCAAAGTGTTTGGATTAGATATATATAATGTGCGTGACATTGACAATATACATTTTTAAGATATGAGTTACAGCGACTAGTAATAAATCTATTTGTGAAACATCTTTCTAGATAACTTTTTTTTACTTTATTAAATAATCATTATTTAATTAATATCAATTAACATTTGTAATGCAAAAATGGGATAGAATTTTCAAGTTAATTAACTTTCTTCTATTAAAATCGGCATGCTACCCAAAAGTTATATGTATATGCCAGAAATGCAATAAACCTTAGGCTTGAATTTCCATCCTTTTGGCTCAAGGAAAGTAGAAAGAGATGCGATCTCAGATACCATACCCAAACATTCGTTTTAAATTGTGTTGACAAAATGTGGGTAGAGTTAAGCATCATCCTTTTGGTGCTCCTTGATAATGATGAGTGCCAGGCTTTGGAAAATAGTAATAGCATGAATATAAAAATTACGTATAACTTATACATTTTACGTGATGATTTATTTGTTACATTTATTGGAGAAGTTTCTTATATATTTCTACATTACTTCTATTCAAGGTATCGTAAAATATCGGAAAGTCCAGCAAATGTCGTAAAAATTCAGCATATGGCGGAAAATCCAGCAACCTCCTCATATCCATAGCGGCCAGATAGCCAATTAGCTAAGCTCTGGCCATCGGTACCACAGGTTTCAGGTTCTAATCTTAGCTGTGGCATGGATGTTCGTTTATGGTTCGGAATCCACATTAAACTGTAGGTCCCGGTCTAATTAATTAGCCTAAAGTGTGCAAAAATGACCGTAGAGCGACAAACGAAACGTATAGTGAACGAAACATCGTGAAAATGCATTCAAAATACACTGAAGTGACAAAAGTCATGGGATAGCAATATGCAAATTTTCAGATGGCAGTAGCATCGCGTAGAACAGATATAAATGTGCAGTGCTTTCGCAGAGCTTTCATTTCTGTTCGAGTTATTCATGTGAAGAGGTTTTGACGTGATGATGACCGCACGACGGGAATTAACAGACTTTGAACGCGGAATGTTAGTTGGAGCTAGACGCATGGGTCATGCCATTTCGGAAATCGTTAGGGAATTCAACATTCCCAGATCCACTGTGTCAAGAGTGTGCCGAGAGTATGAAATTTCAGGCATAACATCCCACCATGGACAGCGCAGTGGTCGACCGCCTGCACTTAACGACCGAGACCGACGACGTCTGCAAAGAGTCGTAAATTCTAACAGACAAGCAACACTGCACCATATAACGGCAGAAATCAATGTGGGACGTACAAGGGACTTGTCTGTTAGAACTGTGCGGAGAAATTTGTCTTTCTTGGGCTATTCCAGCAGAAGACCCACTCGAGTGCCTTTACTGACAGAACGACATCGCTTGCAGCGACTCTCGTGGGCACGTGAGCATATCGGTTGGTCCCTAGATGAAAGGAAAACCGTGGCCTGGTCCGATGAGTCACGATTTCAGTTGGTAAGAGCTGATGGTACGGTTCGAGTGTGGCGCAGACCCCACGAAGCCATGGACCCAAACTGTCAGCAAGGCACTGTTCAAGCTGGTGGTGTCTCCGTAATGGTGTGGGCTGTTTTTCATGGCATGGACTTGGTCCTCTGGTGCGACTGGACCGAACATTGACTGGAAATGCTTATGTTCAGCTACTTGGAGATCACTTGCAGCCATCCATGGACTTCATGTACCCAAACAACGATGGGATTTTTATGATGACAATGCGCCATGTCACCGGACCACAACTGTTTGCGATTGGTTTGAAGAACATTCTGGACAATTCCAACGAATGATCTGGCCACCTAGATCGCCCGACATGAATCCCATCGAGCATTTATGGGACATCATCGAGAGGTCTGTTCGTGCCCAAAATCCGGCACCGTCAACGCTTTCACAATTATGGACGTCTATAGAGAGAGCATGGCTCAATATTCCTGCAGAAGACTTCCAACGACTTGTTGAGTCCATTCCAAGTCGAGTTGCTGCACTTCGCCAGGCGAAAGGAGGGACGACACGTAATTAAGAGGTATCCCATGACTTTTGTCACTTCAGTGTATATTACAATATCTCTTATGATCTAATACTGCAAATAACCTAATTTAATTACTTTAAATATATAACGATAACAAAACTATGCACTATTTCAAGTTTACTATTTAATTATATATTTCAACTATAAACATCTCTTAAAACAATTGCATAAATATTCTTTAATTATTCCCTATTTCAAAAAAACCAAAAGAATGAATGGTAAATTTAGCTAAGCAGTTATATTTTTAATATAGGTAGCATTACTATCTCAGTTTTTTTTTTTTTTTATTATCTTTTCTATCCAGTTTACATCAGAGGTTTTATTTTGAATAAGATTGCTAATAATATTTTTCATTTATTCTTTCCAGTAAACATAACTTTGGGTAGTTGTTCAAGTAATAACAAACACACCAAAACTTCTTCAAAGTTTTTTGTAAAAAGAAATTTAATATTGCATTCAATTTGCAGATGATTAAATTATATATATATATAATTTAAAATACTGCTCTCTCTTGCCTTTACAAATATGATGAAAAGTTCAAATATCTCATGTCAAATATTTGCAATCTTAAAGAATATTATTCTGAATTTTCCTCATTCATCCTCAGATTTTACTAGCCTTTTAACTTAGAAATTTTTTTAATTATGTTTTGTTTACTTTCTTCTTTAATTTGCGAAATTCACTTTTATTTTATTTAAATAAATACAATTTCAGATTAATATAATATTATTAATGAAAATATCTATTTAGCACATAAAAATGGATGCATTTATGTTTCAGCATTACTTAAATATTACAATACTTAGATTTTAGTTTTTTCCTCTGAATTCATTATGCTAAAAAAAATTCGTAGTTAAAATATTTTCACAATATTTTTTTATTAAAGCCACTTGATTATCAGTGATAGACGTTTTATTAATTTTATTATTATTATTTTATTAATTTTTACTATTTTTCATGAAATAAAAGTTTCTTTTTATATTGCCATTAGATTTTTGTGACACCAAATGGCACTAACTAAAAAATTATTTTCTACATAAAAGTAAATGCTAAAATATTAAAGGTGAAAAAAATATTAAAATTCTGGGATAAGAATAAGAATTTTTAAGGAATTTATTTAGCAAATTTATATTATTTCAAACCTCCAACTTTGAATTCTGCACAGTTATTTTTCCTTAATAAATTTTTTCAAAAACTAAGCATTGCAACCAAATAAATTCTTTAAAGTTACTTTTATTACGCAGTTTTTTTTGTTTATCTAATGCATTTTAAACACATTTTTCAATTTTAATATTATTCTAAAAAAAGGCAATATTAAGAGCAAATTAAACATATAAAGAATTATAATGTTATTTTAACATTATTTATTTACATTTTTTATTATATTATATCTATATATATTTATATTTAATCATATTATGCATCGTCATTTTTACATTTTTACATGTTTCTCAAGTATCTATTTTTATTTTTAAATTATATCTCTTCGTTATTAAAACAACGTTAAAAAAGAGATTATCATCTAAATAAAAAAAAAAAACTTCAAAAGCTGATAACTATGTAAACAAAAAATAAATTTACTTACACGGAATATTTACACACAAAAGCACCTATTTATATAAAAACACATCAGTTATACAAAACAATTTTTCATATAATGTGTACCGTTTTACCATAAACTTTAAATCTCCGCAACTTACTATTTGTGTATTTACTTTTAACTGCAATTCGAAGCAAAACATACAAGACATAAACAAATACAAAAAAAACACACACACATAATTTTGCATGTTTATTTGTAGAAAACATTAATAAACATGCTTCTGAAAAAGATTTTAAAAAATTTTGGGAGAAAACTTTGGTACAAACAAAGCTAAATACACACTATTTGATTCCAAAGCTAAAAATTTTACACATAAAGAATACTTACAGTGCGCAGGCGTATTCTCAGAATGCGACTCTTTATTCAGAAAATTGAATATTTTAATTTCCTTCTCTTGTCTCCTGGAAGAAGCACATAAATACTGCAGGTGGAAAAGGAAAACAAGTCTTCTCTGAAAATATGTACTTTGTTTGCATTTTTGGCGGCCGCAGACGCGAAGTTTCCCAACTTTTGACGCGTGGAAGCTAATGTTCGACTCAGACCGGAAATTGTATTTTCCTACCAAGTTGGGGGGACTTCATTTCAGGATATGCGGAAATATACATAAAGACTTACTTTACTTTTTGTTTTATTTTTGCAAAGATGAAATTCTAGAATCATACGCGTAAAAAAAAAAATATTTTGTTAAAATATGTTCTTTCACTTCTTAATATACATTTTTGATGGAAAGGCGTACAGAAAATTGTTTTAAAAGGTGTCTTTTATTTTTGCTTTTAAAAAAGGTAGAAGTTTGTTAAATTAAACTGAATAATAATTTTCTTTTTAAGTTTTTAAGTATGTTTTCAAGTGTTTCAGTGTAAAAAATATCTAAATAAATGTGTTTATTAGAGCTTTATTGTGCAATTTAAATTTTAATGAACTACATTCAATTCTCATGGCTATGCATATATGACAATTAAATTATTTTTTTGGGAGAATACTTATTTCAGATTAGGACATATTTACTCTAACAAAATAATTGTATGGCAAAAGAAATTATTAACTGATAAGCCCATTCTGAAATAATATAACAAAATATAATTTAAAAATCTCGTTACTTTAATTTACTTCCTTTGTTTTTTGAAAGTATTCACATTAAAACAAGCAGTAAAGTAAATAAATAATAAGTTTAAGAAAATACGAAAAAAAAATTTTCTGAAAATGTGTTCTGATGTCCCAAAAGTATCATTACATTTTTAAAAATTCATTAAAAATGTAACTGATGTATGTAGGTGTATTTTTAATTCATTAAAGGAAAAATTTAATTTATTTTTACAATTGTAGTGTTGTAGGTTGTGCAGCTATTGGATTGTAACTGGGTGTAGTTGAATTGAGACTTGAGACACATTTTTTGAGAACACACTACTTTTATTTAAACGCGTACAAACACCACACACATACAATACTTAATACATTTAAAGGCATATAATTAAACAATCTTGGAAGGATTCCACTTTTAAGCCGAAAATAAAGATACTCAGGTACGCGCTGAATGCTCAAAATATACTTCCTTTCCGGGTGAGAGTCAGTAGATCAACTTATGCACAGGGTTGTGTTACATTTATTTCCTCTATGTTGAGAGATTACAAACTAAACATTTCTCAACAAAATCGTGTGATTACGCTGTACTAAACTTTTCTCAGCGGCCGCACCGGTTACTTTGTACTTCCTCTCGGGTGAGTATCGCGGCTGACTTATCATTTCTTCTGAATGCTACAGGGGGCGCTCTTGCAGTGAGTTGAGGAAGCACGGTAACACATTGTTAATAACTTTAGTCGCAAGCAACACGTATTTCTTTTGGACTTTTTTACCATTCAACGATTTTAGATTATATATATACAAGTCCGGGATATTGACAAATATATTTTTAAACAGGAATTACAGTGGCCAATAGTAAATCTATTTATAAAACATCTTTCCGGTAATAGCTTTTTTTTCTTCTAGATTTTTTTCCAGCTATTCTATTAAATAATCATTATTTAATTAATAGCAAATTATCATTTGTAAAGCAGAAATGGAGTAAAATTTTTAGGTTAATTAACCCGTTCCTATTAAAATCGGTAAGCAATCCAAAAGTCATGTGCGTATGCCGGGAATGGGCACAATAAAGGCATAGGCCTGAATGTCCATCTTTTAGCTCAAGGAAAGGAGAAAAATATGCGAACCCCAGATACCATACTCAGAACATTCGTTTTAAATTGTGTTGAGAAAATGTGGGTAAAGTACAGCATCATCCTATCCGTGGGTACTTGGTAACCTTGGTAAGCATTGAAAATAGTAATAACATGAATATCAAAATTACTTGTAACTCATATATTTTATATCATGAATTATTTGTTATGTTTATTGAAGAAGTATCGTATATCTTTCTATAACACTTCTATTCAACGTATAGTAAAATATCGCGGTCTGATGGCTACTTAACTAGCGAGGTGATGTTTGGTATCACAGACTTCAGGTTTTAATCCTGGGAGTGGTATGAATGTTTGTTTGTGGTTCGGAATCATCGTTCAACTGTAGATCCGATTTAATTAACCTAAAGTGTGCACAAAAATGATCGTAGAGTGACAAACGAAAACGTATAGTAAAACATCGTGAAAATGCATTAAAATATATTACAATATCTGTTATGATCGAATACTGCAAATAACGTAATTTTATTACTTTAAATATTTAATGGCAACAAAACTAGGCATTATACAAAAAAACTATTATATCTTTATTTATTTCAACCATAAAGCATCTCTAAAAACAAAGGCATAAATATTCTTTAATTTTTCCTATTTCGAAAAATTATTTATAAATACATTTCATTAAAGTCAAAAGAATGAATGGTAAATTTAGCTTTGCAGTTTTTATTTCTCTCATATTCACTACTCCAGTTATTTCAAGTACTTCATGCTAAATTTAAGATCTAAGATAATTCTGGTTGAATACCTACGCACATATTTTCTTTAAAATACAGTAATTGTAATATCTTGAGAATTACAAAAAAAAAAATCTCCAACGATATTCTTTACATTTTTTGATAGATCTTATCATTTAATATCATTTTTCAATAGATTGACGCGTACTAAAAGCAAATGGCGAGAAGTGTTTTGAAGTCATTAGTTTAAAATCCTATTTTCTCTGTCTTATTTTTTTATATAAATCATTTTTAAGTTCCAAACGAAAAAAATATTTTACAATAACTGAAAGAAAGAAATATGCACTTGTTTATATAAATACATATGAAAGGTTTTTTTTAATGAAAAAAAAACATTTCTTTTTCCTTAAGTTCCTAACGTAGAATGATATAAATATAAATTTTCTACTTCAGCAAGAACTTAATAAATTTTCTACTTCAAAAGGCTTTGAATAAATTAATAAATAAATTATACTCAGCGTTCGTTAATAGTGCAGTTTCCTGAAGATTAAGTTTTCGTTTAAAAAGTTTTTTTTTAATAAAGATTTCTTCTTGAGGGAGGTACACAATGCAAGAGTGCTGTATTAATTTTTATTTTCATAATTCTTTAAATCAGTTTTAAAAAAAATAGTTGGAAAGAGGTTTTCAGCATGAACTGTTTTAATTTTTGATTTTTTTATTGCAATTCTCTGTATGAAAATTTTTAATAAAAAAACATAAATTTTTAATATAGGTAGCATTTCTATTCCAGTTTTTTTTATTATTATTTTTCTATCCAGTTTACATCAAAGGTTTTATTTTGAATAAGATTGCTAATAATATTTTTCATTTATTCTTTGCAGTAAAGATAATTTTGGGCAGTTATTCGAGTAATAACAAACACACAAAATTTTTCTTCAAAGTTTTTTTTTTTTTTTTTTTGTAAAGAAATTTAATATTGCATTCAATTTGTTGATGATTAAATTTATATATATAATTTAAAATACTGCACTCTCTTGCCTTTTAAAAATGACGAAAAAGTTCAAACATCTCATGTCAAATATTTGCAGTCTTAAAGATTATTATTCTGAATTTATCTCATTCATCCTCAGATTTTACTAGCTTTTAAAGTAGAAATTTTTTTTAAATTATTTTGTTTGCTTTCTTTCTTAAATTGTTAAATTCATCTTTATCTTATTTAAATAAATTGTCGTTTCATAGAATTTCAGATTAATATGATATTATTAAT
>BPLR01000281.1:0-89023 GCA_021605095.1 Caerostris extrusa
ATTTATTAAATAATGAGTTAGGGCGATTGTCGTCTGTTATTTTCTTACCATAACATTCTTCTAATAATAAAAACTTACGACGTCTCACTCGTTCTAAAGACATCTCTAATGGATATGTTATTCAAAATAGTTCTGAAAATAAAAATTATTTCTATTTTATAATCACTTTCAAATTATAAAAGTTAAGACAAAAATGTTTTAAGATTTACTTCAATAAAAGCTTACTGTATAAAAAAGATTATAACAATTGTTTTTCTAATTTTATAAAATTGATTTCAACAAAAACAAACAAATTGTAAGTATAGAATTTATTTATACAAATATTACTAATGACAAGTCATAAATAAAAATAATGAGGTATAAAATAGAAAATTCTGAACAAATAAATATCAAAAGCAGCATTTAATAACTAATTAGTATTAATGCAAATTAAATTATGATAAATTTATAAAGAATTTGATGCCTAAATTTTCATAAAAATTTAAAAAAGCATTTTACATACCAAGAACATTTTCAGTAAACATATACAGTGGCAGTCAAAAACACTGTATCTAAAAGAAAATATTTTACTATCAATGCCATATATTGTCTGCCTAAAGTTTATTTAGATATACAACAAGGTATGGCATCATCACACCTGACTGTTGTATCATAGAGGTTGCAAAGCATTACCTAATCTGGTTTCCATAAAAATAAGTTAATGGGAAGAACATGCAATTGAAATTGTTTTTATGCAGTGAAGTAAGACACAGCATGGTTCTATACATTCGATGATAGCATGAATGAAAAAAATATATAGCAGTTGCTTTTGCAGAAAAGTGCTTTGTATTCATACTACAGCAAGAACAATTAGGATGATATCAGTCTGTAGTTGTCAAGGTCATTAAAAAGAAGCATGAAACTAGTGATATTAAAAGAAGAACAGGATTTGGACAAAGAGAAGTGACTACATCTTCTGAAGACCAACTTCTAAAATGGCTGTGTCTCTATAATCATCATGCATGTAAGTCTTTGGATTTAAAGTTGAATTTACAAATTTCTGCAATTTTCATGTGTACAAATTGCCTAACAATGCTTTAGGTAGCATGGTGTTTATGTCTATGGCCCCAGAAAAGGCTTTTACTGATTAAAATGAAGAGGAAAAATAACATTTTACAGTAAAAAATCTCAGTAGGACACTGTAGAATCAAAATTTAACTACCATGGATCAGATAGTAGGTCAGAAGAAAAAGGAATCCACATTGAATATTACCAATTGTAAAGTTCCAGTAAAGCAAATTGGTCATAATAAGCATTATCATAATAAGCTTATTATTGGTCATAATAAACATATCTAGCAAAGACATTGAACAGCTTAAACTTATTACTGGAACTGTGAATGCAGCAGTTCATGCAAACATTTTGAAGAAGTGTTTAAAGTCATTTATTAGGAATCCTTATTAAATTGTAATAAAATACATTTTCTTGTGTGACTCTGCCTGTCATATACCAAAATCAACAAGTAAAATAAAAATTATTATATATGACTTGTATATTTTGTAAATTTTATCTTCAAAAGATAAAGTTATGGCAAAAAGTAATTTCCTCCCTTACCAATAGTATCTAAAAAACAAATCTGGTGTCAATGTTTGGAATTGGTATGGAATAACCTGATTTAAATCTCAATAAAAACAAACCATAAAGAAATCAGCTACAAAGATTAAACTACAAGAAAGCATTTATAGGATTTGGTTCCAATAACTTAGCCACGATTACCTTCAAAAGTCCATTACTTCCATGAAGGACTGCTGCAAAGCTATCATTGCTACTTATGGAAGACTTATAAACTATTGAAGTGTCTTTTTTGAGTAATTGCATCAAATGTCATGCAACATGCTGCACTGATATAAAACTGATTATTAAACTGCATTTATCTTAAATTACTCTGTGCTATGTTTCTACATTTGGAATAAATTTTACATTTTTTTCTAACAGAACTTATTAGAATTAGTAATTAGGCATTTAAATTAACTTGTATTTATGGCATTTTTTTCTGTAAGTTTACTTTCAAAATTAGTATTTTTTAAAGGTTAGTTTTTAACAATAGCATCTTTGCAGAAAGCATAAAATATTTTCATCGTAATTTCTTTTGTTTACTACTGCATTCCTGATTTGAAATTTAAAAATTAAAAAAAGATGTTAATTATATGTATTACCATAATAGTAATAATATCTAACAGTCATATAATTTTATACAAATGATTAATTATAATTAATTATAATAAAAATAAAAAAAGAAAATACTAAAAATTAATCCAAGCTTAGCTATGAACTTTCTGATAATACAATTTCAAATAATGATCTTGAAATTTAGCATTAATAAACAACATTAATGATAAATAAACATAACTTAACACAATTTTTTAACAAAACATGATCAAACAGTCAGTTGCATATTATATATTAATGGAATCTTCAATGTATTGATAATCTACCAAAAATATCTCCAATTTAAATCCTCATAAAACTTTTATTTTTTTAAACTGTATTAAAAGTCCAGTGTATTATATATAAATTGATGCAACATACACATTATGTATTAAAATTGATACGTAATTTATTACTTGATCATGTTTAAATTATGGTACAAGATAATTATTTGTCCAATAATTTGCCTTCTGTTTATGTTGTTTAGATTTTTCTATTCCAAGATAATGCCAGGAAAAAAGAATATAATTACATATTATTCTCAATTAATTAAAAATTTGTCTGATTCATATAACTTAAAAATATATATATAATTTATTTTTCATTATAATTTGTTCATGTATTGAATCTTATAGTGTGACCAAAAATAATATGACACATTAATGATTTACAAAAATGGAATATAATATAATTGAAAAAATTAATAACATTATAAACGAATTTTATTGTCTTAATAAACTATATTCAATAGTTTTTAAATTATTTAACAAAACAAATTTAAAAATTAAATATTTCTCATCAGCTAACTTTTAAAAACATTTATTATTATATTGAAAATAATAACTAATAAAGAAGTTAATAAATAACGTTTATTTTAAATGAAATAGTACTGCAACGAAAAAATAAATAGCTTATGAAATGTCAATATATTTTTTACCTTATATGGATTTTCAATTCATATTCTTTTCCTTTTATTTTCAAGATATTTTCTTCAATACCCAGAAATTTTAAAGATCATATAAAATACTTAATTTAATTAAAATAATCATGTGCACAATTTTAATCAATCAATAAAAATTCATTTTTATTCAAATTTATTATCTTAATTATTTTTCATTGATTATCGTTTATGATCAAATCATCACAGAAATAGTAGTTTAACAATTTATACTTTCAACTATCAACTAACTTATGATTCAACCTATTTCATTTAAAAAAATGTATTTAGAATAAATGGGGTAAATCCATGATTCGCGGAGTGTGCTTTCATTCATGTCAACAAAAAAATAGTCGGATATGACGTAGAGGAAATGGAAATCAGCTTTCTTGGCAATACTTTTTTGTCTGTTAGAAAATAGCTTATTTAAAACATCAATTTTAAAAATGTTTAAACCCTTCTAAAATAAATTACTGACATATCATTGATAAAAAAAAATGTTGTCATATTTTTCAGTTGGAAAATAAATATCCCTCAATAGACCATTATTATTCCTCAATAAATCCTCAAAATTTTTTGACGCATTCGAAATTTTCCTACATAATTCGTAAGCAATTCCGGCGAAATTATGTTTATGAGTTCTTTTTCGTTAGGAGGTAAAAAGAAATCGGCAAAAGGAATTAAATATTAAGCATTTAATATGTAATTTAACTCAAATGGGCCAAATGGCCAGAGTGACTGGCGCTCGGTGTCATGGATGTTTGTAGTGGTTCGGAATATACTTTAAACAGTAGGTCCTGGGTCCAAAATAACTGTAGAGCGTTGCACGTAGGCTGACAACCTAACTCATACAAAGAAAAATTCTCCTGTCTCCACATCTGGTTGACTGCCACGGGACTGTTGCGTCAGTGAAGGAGAATGTAACTAGAATGAGCCAGTATCAAATTTTCGGAGCTGTTACTTGTTTATTATTTTTTTTTTATTCATAAATACTAATGGAACAAAGTTTTGTGTTAGTCTGATGTCCGAAAATTTTATTGAGACTACTAAGTAACGAAATCGGTCTATAATTTTGCGGGCGAGTCTCATTAGGACCACTTTATGGACCGGCGTGATTATTACTTTCTTCCAGCAGCTCGGGAAATAAGGGAAGCGTAAGAGATTATTAAGGATTACAATTAATCAAAAAATGAATTTAAGTGGAAGATATTTGATCATGGCCTTGTTTATGTTGTTTTTACGTCGGAACTTGTTTTACTTTAAGTAAGTGTATGAATTTTAAGTTTCGGGGCGGTGATAGCAGAAATGATTTTGCGTGTGGAGAGTGTAAATAGTGATGAGCAGCCCTAAATAATTAAGTTGTTAATTGAGATGTCTTTTTGGTTCACATTTTAGGTTGAAATGTGATCATGCCAGCAGACAGCAATTAATTCTAATTTATTAGACAGAAAGACGGGTGGTGATCCCCAAGTCTTAAGTTAAAGGCTGAATTTGAATGTTGCATTTTCGAAAGGGCGAAACTGTTCTTCAAAAAGAAGCTCTGTTATCTAAAGTGAATTAATGTATTCTACCCAGCAATTGATTTAATTGTCAGTTGGTACACCGTTTTCCAATACTTTGTTAAAAGCTGACTTTGATCTAGCTTTCAAAAAAGAGGAGGATGTTTTTGTCTTCGATCCTGACTTGTTCGATCTTTAACCTTCTTCCTGAGCAGTTTTTTACAACTTATCTCAAAGGGCAATTTTTTATGCATTCTTTGTTATTTTCACCTAATTTACCTTAATTCATCTCAATTCTAATTACCATCAGTTATCCTGAGACCCGTTGGAAACACAGAAGAAATGCTATTTCATCAGAGTCCATCCCCCTGCAAGAACAGGGTTTCTGAAATGAATACTGCAATGATAATTTTATGGATACTTTAACACCTGCGGCACTGTCCCATCTGTGAGACTCATTTCCCTCAATAACAACCCTGCACTCTTCAGAATACCTCTAAGAAAAAGATACCATGACAATTGAGGAATGCAAACCGAAGTATCAAAGCGATCTGCAAGTACACGGGCATCGCATCAGCCTCTATTGCCTACCAAAAAAAGAGCTCAAAGAAAGGCGGAACAACTCCTTAACCTCTCATAACCAATGGTGGCTCCCACTATCACGACCGTTGCCGCAATAAGCTGACACGTTGATATGGCTTCCATCTTAGAGAGCAAGGAAATGCCTTTTAAAACCCGTATGCACCCGAGGACTGTTCAATAATAAATCCGTGGCTTTCTATGTAGTGCAGAAGTTTCAAAATTATCGTATCTCGAAGTCGAGGACATACTAAAATTTCAAATATCCAATTCCCGAAAAGAAAGATTTTTAAGATCTAATAAATATAGAAGATTGGGTTTTAATCGTTTGTAAAGGAAACTTATCTTTTTATTATATGTATGCAATAAAAGCAAAAACGAATTGCAAGATGTGTCTCACATATATGATTGTGCTCCACTTCTTGCTAATTGCTATTCATCTTTGTATGATAATCAAACAGCTCCATATATTACCCAACAAATCTTGAAATATTTTTGATTTTTAAATCTTTTATTGATAAACAATTATATATTTGGAAAATATGTTTTTAATTCAATTTACTTCATAATTCTGTTCTTACAAATATATATATATATTGCATATTAATCTTATAGTGTTTTTGTCTGCAGCTGCCTTTTTCTTTTTTTTTCACGTTGAGTTTCATATTCATGGCGAACAGTAAGCCAAAACCGATGACTTTGGTTAAAGGTGATGCTGGGCCTTCGCCTCTCAACAAGGGAACCTAAGGCGGTAAAATACCTTATTTTCTTAATATAAGTATTATTCTCCAATTTGGGTAAACCACCTATTTTTTCCTCTTTATTACTTTTTTTTTTTTTATTTTTAAAATAAAAAAAGTTTGTTCCATGGGACAAACGGTGTTTTTTCTAGCATTATTCCCATTGTTAGTTTCAGTTCCATGTAAAAACAAATTGGTTTTGACATTTTTCGTTTTATTCATTTTAACATGGCAACTACCACTTCCAATTCTTTTATTTATGGACTACATCGGGAAAGAGCTACACTTCAAAAGGGAAAACAAAATATTTTAGATCTGAAAATCACTTCCCTGTAAAGGAGATCAATCATTTACTCTTACATTTGAGGTTCCTAAAAGAACAATTCCTAAAAGCTGATCAGAAAAATAATTCAGACTCCAAAGTCACGACTCTTAAACATGTGGTTAATATGAGCTTCATCTGCCAAGGGAAACTATTTCTCTAGATTATTTCCATACAGCTCAAGAACTGGCCAAAATAAGACATTCATGAGTATTCCGATAATTGCCTTCTTCTACTCCGAAAAAATAAACATACCATTGGATAAAAAAGTGGCAGAATTGGCCAATGAACAAGAGGAAGAATATATTACTAAACTTTGAAGATTTGTCTGCAATAAAAATTCCAAATTATCCACCTTAGTTTTGGTCACTTTTCTAGACCCGAAAATGCCAGAGTACGCTAAATTGAGGCTTCTTAACCGCTGAGGTTGGATATGCTGCTTAATTTTTGAGTAAAATTTTTATTTGATGTATTCTCAGTGTTTAGCATTGCATAGTTAAAAATTAAAGCTAAAACTTTATTACATATAAGGAGATTTACCATGGTGGGAAAGAAGTTTGTTTCATGTAATCCTGTTCATTATAATGAAGCTATTTAATACAAAATGCATGTGCTACTATATATATTCTAGAAGTAATATGTTTATTTTTATTATGGACTGATAACTGTATGTATAATAAATAAATTAATTGTATTAAATTAAAAAAATATCTTATTGTCTATAATATAACAAATTTTATTTTTAATAAGTTTGAATAATTTATTTCACGAGTTTGTTTTCCTTCTTCAGTTTATCAAGCCTCTGAGGGCATTTTAATCTTCTTTAATATAGTTGTGCTATTTGACTCATGGATTATTGTGGATCACACTGATGTGTCATGTTTAATGGGGTAATTATTAGTAATGGTTACTGTGGATTTTCATGTGATTTAGGATAGTGAAGGAATAATCGCTCTTTTAGGTATTGTATATGTTAAATAAAAAAGTAAACAAAAACACTTAAAATAATTTTATGCTAGGCAAGAAATTAAAATTAAGAATAAACAATAATAAATTTTAAGTCCAGTAACCAGCACAACTATTGAATTAGTTTAGTAGCATTTTGTTTCAAAACATCTTATAAAAACTATCTAAACCTTTTCTGCTTTTGGATAACTGATTAGAAACATTTTCACTAATCACAAAAAGGGTTACACTAAAAATATCAGTTAACATGCACAATCTAGAGTGAAATCATGTAATAAATGCATAGTATCGCTTTTCAAAAAAGAATCTGTAGTTTTACAGCATTTCTGTTAAATGGAGACATAAAATTTGGAACTAAATAAACAATCGTTGAAAAGATGAATAAAGGTTAAGAATTTATCTAACTGGAAAACAAGTTTTCACACAAATAACAGAAGATATTTTTGTGGAATTTCAAGAAGCGATTGTTTCAAGATTCTAATTTCAAAAACAAATTGAATGTTGCTGAAGAAGCTGTTTGAGTTCTTTTGAAAACATGTAAACTTGAAAACTAAAGAGTCAAAGTTTTGAAGGCATTGTAGAGAATCTATTTTCCTCATCTACAGCATTGGAGTGCAATATCTATACAAAACATGAATTGCATTCACACTTGGAATTTATTCCCGGATAATATAGCAGCATTTTTGATGAACATGGAGAAAAATTCCATCCAGATTTAACTCAAATGGAATGAAAACATAACAAACAAAAACAAGAGACAACAAAATAAATTTTTTATGAAACATTATTGATTTGTTAATAAGATAGTTACAAATAGTAGTCTTGTCATTTTTAATTTTTTTGATACAATATTTTAATTAATATAAAACTATCTCTCTTAAAAATGGTATTTGTTGGTGCAATTTAAATTATTCATTTTCCCCCCCTGCAAAGAAGGAGAAATCAAAATGGTTTTGCCAACTCGTGTATATGAAAGCACATTAACTGCTTGAAAAATAAGTTTTATTAAAACATATTGCACAGAATACATTGGTTCATTTTTTTTTTTTTCTTTGCAATATTTTCTGATGTATTCTTTTCTTTCAGATACATTTAAAAATGTAATATTAGAAAGTAAATAACAGCCAATACTATATCTAATATACCCATTTAAAAAAATATTTCTTTAATGCTTATTGTTAAATCCACAAGTAATTTTTTTTTTTTTATTTATTAACAAAAAGTTTTATTTATAAATTTCACAAGAAAATGTTTGAAAAATCAAATATCATCTTTTCAGTCATACTAAAAATATGTTTCAAAATAAAAATTTAATTTCAACATTTACTGGAAAATCCAATATAGTGGGAAATTAATTTTGTGTGACAAAAGGAAGGATTATAACAAAAACATAATTGGATATTGCTCTTGCATAATTTATCAATGAAGTATAAGTATTGCAATATAAACATAGTAAACAAATTATTTGGACTAAATATTGGCATTACTGATTTTAAAATTATGTTTTTATTAAAGGATGTGTTTTGAAAGATTGTATTTTTGAAAAAGTATTCAACTTTGTTTTGTGAACAGACATTTATATTAGTTGAAAATAATTTTCAAAATAAATGTATTTGTAAAATACATCTCTTTCAAATTGCAGCTGAAAAAAGTGATACTTAAATAAGTAACCTTTCTATTTTGGACCACTAATTTTTTAAAGTAGTATATAATACAAGAAATATTTTTTTGTTAAAGATTTAATCTAATATATTATAAATGATTTAAACAGATTTGTGTAATATTTCTGTACAAAAAGCGCAATAAGCAACATAAATGCAAAACTTCGTTGGTAAAAAAAAATCATAAAAAATACAAATCTATTTTGACGAAAAAGAAAATATTTGAAGAAAAACATTTTTCTTAAAAAACAACAGACACAAAAGTCATTTCTATAGTTAGAAGTTTTTCTTTTAATAAATGCAGATGTTTGGCCAAGTATACAGCATTATTTTTATAACAATAACTGTATGTAAAAATAAGAGCATCGTGACATTTTTAGAGATCATACATATTACTTCTAACAAAATCTTTTTTTTAAAGTGAAAGAGAGAGAGAGAGAGAAAAAGAAAAACCCCAGTAAAGGGAATAAATATTTTTAGTATATCAGTATGGCACTAATAAATTAAATTACTTTTGACTACAAAGAAACAGAGAGATGTGTTTTAAGAAATACTTTTAAAAATAAATTTAAAGGATAATATAAATCCTTTTGATAAAAACAAACACAAAAAATTATACAATACAAGACTGCAACTTTCAAACATATACACACAAATAACAAACAAATCACTTTGTAAATTATCACAGATAACATTTTTGAGTTATAACAGATGCCAATGTTCAAATTCAACAGATGCTTTTTTTTTTTTCCTTTCTTCCAATGAACTTATATGTGACTTTGACATGAGTATCTTAACAATTATTCTTAAATATTGTAATTCATAGGAAAATAAATAACTTCATATTATTTCTTTTACACTATAAATAGTTGATATTATTAAAAAAAAAAACAATTTTAAATTCTTAAATAAGTTATACTAAAGAATTTAACAGTTGATAAATTCCACATGAAACAAAAATTACAACATTACAAACTGAATCTAACAGGCACAGTTATGACTAAAATGTTTCATTCTGAATGAAACCAAAAACAATAGCATAAAATGGTACCATAATTCCCTGCCTATAATTTGTGAATTAAATGCTAAAAAAGAAAATAAAATTTTGGGGCTGTTTTGTTAATAGGTTGTTAACATATGTAGACATTTTTCCCTGGAAGTATCATAAAAATCAATTCTATTATTCTGCCACTTAAAAATGTTTTTTGAACAAAAAAAATCACAAAACATTGTATGAGAGAAAAATAAACAGTTTTCTAAAACATAAAAAAAAAGAGAAAACAGTTCAGGACTATGGAAGGAAGTTGGACTTTTACAAAATTAATTAAAATATAACCCCCATTATACATTGGGTTGAGCTAGTGAATGAAAAAAGAGAAGAATATAAGAATAAAACATTATACAGAAAATACAGACGTTGCAATTTTTTCAGGTCAAAAATTACTCCATGCCACTATGGTTTATAAGCAGGAAAATATGGTAATTTTATAATAAATCTTAACAAAAAAATAACATAAAAAATTGTGCAAAATTGTCAATTCAACAATCAAAAATTGGCAACTGAGTCATAACTTGAAAACAAAAAAATCATTTTAAAGAATTTGATTCGCAAGATAAAATGATTTAAATAAAATTCAATACTCTTCAATAATGTCAGCAATATACAGCAAAATGAAAGCCATGTACAAAATGTTTTTTTCCCAATAAGTCCATTATATAAACACTGTATAACTTTGGCAGCTTGTCATTCTATATACATATTTTATTTACAGTTACAAAATTTATCATGTTATATAAAAAACTTCAGAAAGTGCTTTCAGAATGCAAATAAATGTTAATTTCTTTTCTTCAAGCACCACTTAGGAATATTGAGTTTTTTTTTTTTAAATTATTTTTATTTTACATATAACTACATCTCACTAGATGTCTTGATGGGAAATCCCTGTTTATGAATTAATAATACACTGAATGTGACATGATTTAATATTTGCTAAATAATGGATGGAATACGATACATCTTTAAACTGGGAAGCTCAAAGCTTTAAGTACCCATAATAGGTGTAGCTGTTATAAGAACACATTTCAATAAATAAGTGGTTTTACTAAATATATGGAAGATATGTAAGTGTTTAAAATATTGTCACTTTAAGTATGATTTATATAATAAAGGTCGTCTAATAGTCTCTCTTTCTTGTTCCAATAGATATTGAAGATCTCTTATATTTACTCTTTTCACTCGTGGTCGAACCTGAAAGAAAACATTTATTTTAACATTAGTAAAGATTTCAAATATATATTTAACTCAATCTAAGATAATAATTATATATTTAATATAAAAATCATATATTTAAATTATATAATAAAAGAAATAATTCTAGCATGTAAATTCAGCCAATTTTTTCAGTTATACACACACACATAAAATGTTAACTTAATATTTTAAAAATTTAATAAAATCCTTTTAAAATAAATTTTAAATAAAAATGTTACAATTAAAATTTAAAACAATGATAAAAATTATTTTTTATAGAAGGGCAAAATACTTATATTATTGCTTAATTCTAAAAAAACATCATGGATCAAATAAACAATCACACTGTTATTCATAAATTGAATTTTTTGTACATCATTATATTCTAACATACAAACACATTTTTCTTTTCTACCTACAAAAAAAAAGCAAATCATATACAAAAAAAATTTTCCTCCTTTTCACAGATCACGAACACTCTAGCCATTCTGCTTATATCAGATTTTTAAAAATATGAAAATTTGACATTTATCTTTAAATAAAAATAATAACAAATTTTATATGCAATATTACATATTGTATATATCATGTACAGGAATATACATTTGGTACAATATTCAATACAATTTGATATTTTAATCAATTTTGAAACAAAATTCCAGTTTTTTTATCGGTTTAATCTAAACATGATAAATGGTTGCCATACAAATTATACGAAAACTGGGAAGTTCATATTGTTCTTTTTCAATTAAACAAAATTGCTTATTATCCAATTGCATTTTAATGTGCACCAAATACATCTTTTATAACAAAAAAAATGGATTCAACACATTGACAGACTACCTGGATTGTATTAAAGTTTGGTTGTTTGGCGATAGAAATAGTTTTAATTTCTTTCTGTAAATGAAACCATCTCAATAGAAAAGTACTATAATTGATATTAATTGGGGTGAAAAATCAATAAAATTATTTTCGCAGCAAGGCAAATATTTTTGTAGCAGCTTTCAGCTGTTTCGTAATAGGGCAAATTGCATTTTTGTAGTAGCTTTCTAAATGGTTTCATAGCAGTATATTTTTACATTAGCAGTTCTTCAGACTTCAAGGCCTATACTAATTAATTTTAAATTATTTAATAATTGTATGATTAATATGAAATAAAAATCATATAGTTTGTAATGAAATTAAATTAAACTCAATAATTTTGTATAATATTCAAAAATCAATATGAAGCTAATTTATTGATATATACATTAATAAAAAGAAAATTAGAATTAGAATTGAATGTTAAAAGTTATTTTTTATTTAATGCATAGATAATAAAATAATTTTTATAAAGTAATACATTTTTATTTTTTAAAGGTTAACAATTGTTCTTGATCCTTCTTGCAACTTTGAATATTTGAAAATTGCTAGCAAACGAATATTTTATAATGGAAATATCTTAGAAATTTTTAATGGATTTCATATAAAAAAATATGATTATTAAATTTCTCTGAATTTTGTTTTGGCATCCTATTTTTACACTGAGTATGTTATTTAATAGAAATGCAAATTAATTTTAAATAAATAGTAAGAAATAAAAGATTTATTAAAAATTTAAAAGTATCAAATGATATAAGAGTTTTGATTGAGTAATAGTTAAACATGTTAGCATTTTTTTCTAAATTATTTCTATTTGCATAAGCAAAAGTACTGTTTTTAGTTTTCAAATTATATGTATCCAATTTCTGAAAAATACAAAATGTAACACAAAAAAAACCTCAATATGTCATGAATAAGGAGAATGAACAATAATTATGTATAGATAAATATCATAAATATGTTTTTAAATATTATTTAACAAATCTTATTTTTGAGAATTTTATTATTTCTAGATATAACATAGTGGTTGATTTTCACTGGGAAAAAAAATTTGCTTACGAAATTCAAGTAATAAATGGGGAAATAAAAAGAATTGCTTTAAACCTTCAAATGAAAGATTATAGATAATTTTGTAAATTATTTTTAAAAATAAAATTGTTTAAAAATTTGAATATTTAACAAGATGATAAATGAAAAAAAAACATTTTAGTTGTAGCAGCAATTCTTAGAAATTAAAAAAAAAAAGGAATGACATTAAATAATTTACAAATGTAAAAACATTAATAAAATTTGAAAAATAATTTAAATTTATTTGAAACAGTTAATGGTGAAACTTTAGTAGTATATGTTCACAAACAAATTATTTATCCCATTTGTCAAACTTCACCAGCGAGCTAATAGCAAATTAAAGAGACTGTTGCTTTATATCTAAATGACTCAAATATCTCAGGCCTCACTGATGGGTTAGTGATTTTTCTGACTGCAAGTCGGCTCTGGAAGCAATTAAAAATGGAGATACTAACACCACTTCTGCGATAAATGTTCTGCTAGAGACACTACACTGTAGAGGCAAATCTAGTCCTCTTCAGTGGATTCCTGCACATGTCAACATTGAGGGCAACGAATGCACTGACTCTTCAGCCGAAGAAGATAGGGACAATGATCAACCCAGGACTACCATCTCACTTGCAGATGCTAACGCAGTTGCCAAAAGCTGGCTAATTCCTCATAACTTTAAGAAGCCTCTAATCAAGGACTTCAACTGCCCTAGGAAGTTGACATCAATTTTTAGCAGACTAAAAACTAATCATTACAGAGGAATGAAGATTCTCCCAGACAAGACCAGGGAATACATCCTGCAAAAATTGCCCCAACGCTTCCTAACACCTTAGGACATTCTAGAATACCCAGCACTCACTCCCCATGTTTTGCAATTGGGTATGGTGCCAATCGAGGCCAACTTAAGAGAAGTCCTGTATAGTGAAGCGAAGCCATTGCTAGCGGCCGCTATCGTGAGGATTTTTGACTTTATCCAAATTTGATAATTATATTTTAAATCCATGGACACGATAACGATAACAACAACATCCCATTTGTTCCTATAGAACAATAGATGGCGCCGCATACACATCACTTAATTTTCGAACAGCACGTGCAAGATTTTCCACACCCTGTATTAATAAATAGAAAAATTCCATCTTTTTTTAATATTCTTATCTAATTCTATGGTTGTACAATTACTGTTATAAAAATTGAACTAATCAGGCAGTAAAACTGAGAATTAATCAGAATTCTCACTTTTTTACTTGCACAGATAATTTATATTAAGTACCCCGGCAAGCTATTTAAAGGAACAGTTTTTAATAACCAAAAGAAACCAAAAATTAGAAATTTTAATTAACAAAAGGCAGAATTTTAAGCTAATTTTTCTATTAAATATGAAAAATTATTTGTTTAAAAGCAACTTTATAACTGATTGAATAAAAAAAAATTACTTCTAAATTTTTTAGCATACAATAATTATGTAGCAATTATTGTTAAACAATAATAAAAATTGTTCCCCTTATTTTAGAAAGGTATAAAATTTCATTATATTATTTTAAATAATTCATCAGAACTTTGGTTTTTACTTCTTACACTCAAAATTGTAGATAAAAATAATTCAGAAAACTTACTTGGAATTTTGAAGGATTGCTATTGTTTCCTGAGAATGAACCTAATACCTAAAAATAACCAAATGACATATTTTAGAAAATACCAGTGGACAATTTTTCTGCTTGTGGAGACAACTTGCTTCTAATCATAATTTCTCTAAATTTTTCCAAACTTATATTCATTGAAATATATATATATATCTTAATTTTACAATTGTGAAAAATCACAGAAATTTGATTTATCTTTCTGAACACAAAAACAACAAAAGTTCAATTTATTTTCTTAAGATATAATTTTATACTTAAAAATTATTTAGAGAACAAAAAAAACAGAATATTAAGTTAAATTAACAAAATGCTATAGCAATATAAATACAGAAAAATTTTCAATTCATAGTTTAATTTGTTAAACATTTTTAAAGGGCCAAGACTGGGCTGCCCCATTTTAATACAGCATGCCAATAACAAGCTCATTCGTGATTAAAAGTGTTAGTTATCGTATTGTAAAAGCAAAAATACTTTTATATATTCCATATACTATAACACTGCATTTTTACATTTATAAAGATTATTTTAAAGTAAAAACAGAATCGGTCCCCAATGTAACAAATCTTATCCAATTAAAAATCAGAAGAAAAATTTTAGTATTTAATAAATGTTCAGTTCTCACAATCATAAATTAACAGGAAAATGAATTTGGTTTGTATTTATAAATTTACTAAAATATCAATTTTAAAAAATTTCTTTCATTTTAATTAAATACATTATCATAGCAGAGAACAGCATTATTTTGCTGATATACAAACCTGGGTGGAATCTGTAGGATTATTTTCTAATTTGGCTTTTTTTCTAGGCCCTATCGCTAACAATGCTGTTGTGTTAGCATCTCTCTGTCTGAGTTCTTCTTGTTCAGCTCTTTGCATCTGTACAAGAAAATATCAATATTTCATTAATGTTAATTGATAAAAAGATTTAGTAAATGATTATACACACACATAATGATTTTTTGAAACTGTACAAGAAACAAATTAAACCCTTTTTATCACTTCTCATTTCTTTGAAGAAACTCATCTTAAATTTAACATATATACATATAATTTAACATATCACTCTTAACACTAAAGCATATTTTTTAGCATATTTATTAACGATAGAAAATAAACATTTTTAAAAAGAATGTAGCATCAAATGTTAGGAAATTTCAGAACATGATCACCCTTGAATTATATATATTTATACAGTCCGGCCAAAGATAAAGTGGAATGGTAAATATCTGGTTTAACTGTGGAATTGGACAAATCAATTAATTGTTAGGGATGATGACATGCTATAGTTAGGCATTTGATAGAGATGACACCAAACAACTTTGAAAAAAATATATATATAATAGCTAGTGTGTAATTTTTCATCTAGTTTTTCTTTTTAAAATAATGTAATCTAAAATTTTAATAACTAAAATTCTTTTTGTTGCAATCAAAATCCCTATTAAATGACACTTCCTATTCTATGACACTACTGTTTTTGAATCCATCTCGGCCAATGACAAATTTTTAATGCTATCAGTGATTGAAATATAATATGTGTTTGCATATGCATATTTATTATTTAGTGATAGAAATGATAACTACTTGTAACTAAATTACCACATATGTTAAATACAATAATTCACAAATGTAACATAATTTTTATACATCGAATGCATTAACGTGAAAAATACATAACAGCAGGATCCAAAATATGCATATCATATCCTTTTTAAATAAAAACAGTTATAAAGAATAATTTTTGAAAAAATAATTAATAATTTTTGAGATTAAATAGATTAATACTAATAAATATTTAATAATTATTAAAAAATATACTTACTTCTTTGGCCTTCTGCTTCAATTTTAGTTGCTCTGGATCTTCAAGCTTAGATCGACTCTAGAAAGTAAAAAATATATATGCTTGTATAGTAACTGTTTTGTTTTAAAGAATATTCTATGCATGAAATATTATAAAAAAATCCCAATAATCAAACAAAAATGACAACCTTTGCAGCTCGAAGTAATATCTCTCTCTTGCTCTTCATGCCTTCTTTTTTTCCAATCGATCAAGCTCTTCAACAAATTTGATCTGTCCTTTGACATCTTGAGTAACTTCATATCTACTATCATTCTAAATAAAAGAAATATTTATAATTTTTAATTTTAGAAAATAAATTTAATTTTTATAAATATAATTTTAATAGAGAAAATCTAGCATAATTCAGCATTTTTCCCTAATTAAAAGTTCCGACTTTCTAAATTAAAAAAAAATATATATATATCAATAAAAAATATTCAGGGGTAGAAAACCAAAAAAATGATTTTCACAGCAGCTACTTAGCAGGACATATTGCATTTTTGTAGCAGCTTTTAAGTGGTTTCATAGCAGGGCAATTTACATTTTTGTAGTAGCTTTTTCTTTCTCAGTGGTTTCGTAACAGTATATTTTTTACATGAACAATTCTTCAGATTCCAAAGCATATACTAATTAATTATATATTATTTAGCAATTGTATGAGTGATATAGAGTAAAATCGCATGATTTGTACAGCAATAGAATTAAACTCAATCATTTTGTGGGATATTCAAAATTCAACACCTAAACTAACTTATTGATGCATATTTAAGAAGAAAATTAGAATTAAAAATCTGAATGTTAAAAAAATATTTTTTATTTAATGCATAGATAATAAAATATATTTTTTTAAAAATGTATATTAACCCCTTTTAGACTCGAGGGCCTGAGCGGAGCCATTTAAAATTTGTCTTCAAGCTCGAGGGCCCGCCACGGAGACAATGCAAATAACAATATAAATAATGTGTTTCTGTTAATGCGTATATCAAACTTACATGTGAATATGATCTTTTCACTAAAATCGCTTCAAGTTGCTGGTAATACGAATGAAAAAAATTTGAGTGCAAAGGGTTAGTAAACACATACATTATTGAATTGACACATTTCAGTAATGGATGCATTTATTAATATTTTTATTTTTAATGGAGAACAATTTTTCTTTATCCTACTTGCAACTTCTAATATTCTGGAATTCTTAGCGATGACTATTTTTAATGGATTTCATATAAAAATATGATTATTTAATTAAAATAAAATTTTTTTAAATAAATTGTAGTAAGATAGAAATAAATAAAAGATTCATTTGAAATTTAAAAGTATCAAATGATATATGGATTTTGATTGAGTAAGGAAAAAAAAATGACGTTTTTTAGTTTTAAAATTATATGTATCCAATTTTAGAAAAAAGACAACATATAGCACAAAAATACCCTACATATAATGCATAACGAGAATGAACAATAATTATGTATAAATAATGGATAAATGTCATAAATATGTTTTTAAATATTATTTAATATATCTTATTTTTTGAGAATTTATTATTTCTAGATATAACATAGTTGTAGATTTTCTGCAGGAAAAAAAAAAAAAAAAAAAAAAAAAATGTGTTTAAGAAATTCAGTCCAAGTAATAAATAGGAAATAAAGAATTGCTATAATCCTTAAAATGATGATTGCAGCTAATTTTTAAATTATTATTATAAATTGGTTATTATTTAAATAATATAATGAATGAAAAGGGGATAAATAAAACATATTAGTTGCAGAGAAAAGATTCAGAAATTTTTAGAAATTTAAAAAAAAAAAAAAAAAAAAAAAAAAAAAAAAAAATTTATGCTTGGTGATGAATAATTTACAAATGTAAAATTTGGAATTAATTCAAATTTAATACATTTATTTAAAATAGTTATTGTAGAAACATTTAGTAGTATATGTTCACAAGCAAATAATTTATCCTATTTGTTCATATAAAGAACAATAGATGGCACCCCAATATCACCTCCAGTCATTTATCAAAACATTTTAGCCCTATGACAAATGTTGTTCACATAACTAATAAATCCTATCGCCAGCAAAAGCATCATAAAAACAGTATTCTTATAACATTGGTTAATTCATAACCCCTCTAATAACGATCTTAGAAGATAAGTTCATTCCTATTAGGCTATTTTTCTGGGTTACTAAATCACAATGAAGGAAATATTCATTTTAGACGCATAAAAAGCGAGATCTGCCATTTTTGGAGCAATTTGGCACAGATTTTCCATCCCTGAATATTTAAAAACATTTATATAGTCAAATTTTTTCAGGTAATTTATTATTTATTCCAAATTAAAGTTTAGATATACAAACAAATACAGTAACATAAATATATATTTATAAATTTTTGAAACTAATATTCCTCTGTATAAATATATATATGTCCTCTAGAAATATGCAAAAATGAAACAATATAAAAGGACATTCTAAATAACTATTTTAAAAATAATAAACAAGTATCATATTAATTTAATACAGCAGGCAAAGTGCAAATTAAATCAAATTACTTTTGGGTTTTCCAGTCGATGTTCAGCAATGATACTGAGTTTCTCAATAAAACCTTTTAGTCGAACTTGAGATGCATGTGAAATAAGATTTACAACTTCAGGTGCAATATTAGTTAAACCATGTTTCTGAGCTACACATATAAAAAGTAAAAACACCACATGAATATGCAACTTTGGAGATTTAAACTAGTATTACATTTTTATGAGAAGTAATTAAAAATACACACCAACTTCATGGACTAGACGTTGTAACCCTGTAGAAAACAAAAAACTTTCATCTTTACATGATCTAATTTGAGTTCCCACTAATTCTGAATTGGAGGCTAAAATCTTTTGACTTTCTTCCACAAGATTCACTCCACCCATAGCAGCTACATCATTAATATCATCATCTTCCCTAAAAACAAATTAAATTCAATTAATAAACAATTTAAACAAACAATCAAAATTAATTTATACAGTGTATCTCAAATTGTGCACCAAAACCTCCAAAGGTGTGGAACCATATTGAAATGGGGTGCAGTTAACTTATTAAATATAAATCTTCTATTAAAAAAAAAAAAAAAAAAAAAAAAAGGAATTATAAAATTTGAAGAATAAACTTTTTATGAGAAATTAAATATTTTCAATGATTTAATTAAAGGTGAAAAATATTTTCCTTTAATTATAAACATTTCTAAGGAACAAAGGCTTAAAAACAATGGCATATTTTAAGAATTCTTGATATAAAATAAAAGAATAGTTTGTGTGCTTTTTTTCTGTAATGGAACTTATGAAAGCATAGTATGATTCAAGACTAAATGCGCCTAAACTAACTAATAATTAATTTAAATTAATTATTAGTTCAAACCTTAAAACTTGATTTTATCAAAGATAATTAGGATTTCATTTCATTAACAAAAATTGATTAACTGCAAGTTAATGAACTAATATTTTTTAGGTCTAATACATTAATTTTTAATAAAAAGGTATGTTTATAAACTGCTTTATTCGATTAAAATATTAAAAATACAATTATTTAAGTAAAAGAAAAAGATGGAAGCTAAGAGGTGTAAATTTGTCAAAGAATGATGCAATATTTTCTTCAATCGCTTTTTTATCATTGCATACAATATCTTACCTTAGAGCAGAAAAAAAAAGTTCTTTTGGCAGAATTTACAACTGGAGTCTTTGGTTGGAATTTAGATTGCAAGGTGGTGACTGTTGCAGGTGATGAAGCAACAACTGTCTTACCCAAGAAAGTTTTAGCTGTGTTGTAGCAGGCAGCCTAGGCTAATATTCATAAAAAAAAATTTAATTTAATGAAATGATTTGTATTACATTTACAATCAACAATATATCTTAAAAATAAATTTTCAAACTTTGTTTATAATTAAAACAATATTTTCTAAAACAAAAAGAATTCAGATAACATTTCATAAACATATATAAATTTGTATACCTACATATAAAAATTTATATAAATTGAAAATCATTTTAATTAAGGAAGTAAAAGAGTATTGTTTTCTGTCATCTACTCTTCAATATTATTGCTGCATTAATTATAGACAGAAAATATAAATCAAAACTTTGCACTTGATATGAATTCACAAATTAAAATATTTGATTTTATAACAACAATACATACCACAGCAAATCTTTGATTTAATAAATTCTGGTTATGAGTTAAAAGCTGAGCAGCAAAAGGAGCATTTTGACTAGTCATAAGGCGCACTTGAGTGGTTGATTGTAAAATAGAGTTTTTTTGACCAACCTAAAAATGTAATAAAAACTGTAAGTTAATGAAAATAAATAAAGCTAAAACATAATTTTAAAATTTACAACTTAATATCAAAATAAATTTTTACAAGTGTTAAATATACTAAGATTTGTTAAAAATTTTGCAAAAAAAAAAAAAAGATGAGAAGAATCAAGATTACAAGAATTTTTTCAATTACAAGAATTTTTGAATTTTAAAAGTAATTTGTATTGCAACTTTACTAATATTGCAGTTTATTATATAAGCAATAATTTAACCATAATAAGTACAAATAACATACTAGAAAATATTAATTACTAAATTTAAAGAATAAATGTTTAATTGGTACAGAAAATTGCTAAAATTAAAAAAAATTGTTAATTGAAGCTCATATTATACTATAGTTCTATAATTTATGTATATATATTCTAAATGAAAAAGATTTTTTTTTATTTTTTTATTCTGCAACTTAATAGTAATAAGATCTCTAATAGTATAAATATAATACCTAAAACTAATTTTTTAAAATTTCCAAGAAAGTTTTCATAATAACTATATTAATATTTATAAAAAAATAAAATTGAAAAGGAACAATAAGAGTGTTATGCAGAAATATATTAATTAAAAATTACAGGGAAAAGTATTTCCTTAGTCTTACTGATTTTTAGTTAAAATAGTCTTAGTGGATAATTCCTAAATAAATTAAATATAATAAATTTAGGAAGAGTATTTACATATCATATATCAAGAATAAGAATAAGGAATATTTCATTATGTAAATTTAGAAAATTTTTAGGTATTAATATAGCTACTCAGTTTTATATAATACTACAACTTTTGAGAATCAAATACAAAAATATTAATACATACATGCTGTAAATTAGAAGTTTGATTTATGTTGAGAGGAGGTGGACGCACACCTTCAATAGTCAATTCCCTTTGTTATAAGAGAATGCCTTAAAAAGGGTAAATTTTTCTGGAAGACAAAATAATATATATAGTCAGACAAACAAATCATGTGGAAAATTGGCAAAGGGTCAAGTTGAACAGATTTAAAAAAAAAAAAAAAGACATCATATGGAAGGAAATGTCATTTAGAGAGATCTGAATTTTTAATAATTAAAATTTTAGATAACATATTAAAAGAAAAATTAGATAAAAAAATTCCATGCTAACAATTATACTATTTTCTTACAAAGCAGCTTAGGGTTAAATTTATCTGAATAGCACCCATAACAAGAAATCGAATTTGTCCATTTCGGCCATTAAATTAGAGGACTACTAACCCATGTGATCCGTAATTGGACTATAAAAACATTTTAATACCTCATAATTCAAATCAAAGAACAGAATCTATGGAAATTTATGCATTTGAAAATAAAATACAAAATAACCAGTAAAGACAATATTTTAAAATATGTAGGCTAAAAAGAAAACTTATACATTGATTTAATTTGTTTGTTGCTTATCATACAAATTTGCAGAAAGAGATAAATCAGCCAATATGTATTTTCCCCCCCAACACAACTTTTATAAACTACACATCTTAAAAATTATAAGCACTAATACAAATCTTCTACAGATTTCTCCAAAAATATACTAGAAATCAAAGGAACTAAAAATAGGGCTGTTGCTTTCTAAAGTAAGGTTTAATTACAATTGCAACTTTCAGATTTATTCTTGCAATGGAATTAGTACATTTTCCCCCATCATGAATAGTAGTCAAACAATGCAATTAAGTTAGCTAAAAGTGTGTTTTTCAGTAACACGATATAATCATTAATATATGCACATTTCTGAAAAGTATTTCCTTCCATTGATTACATACAGTGAATTCTCAGACATATAAAATAAATAAAAAAAATAATTATTAAGTGAAAAAAATTAAAAACTTCTCTGGTTAGCTAAATATCTCTGCCGCATTAAAAGAAGATAATACCATGTAAACAAAATCTGTTGATTAAGTTATTGCTGATGTTTCATATACTCTTGAGTATTAGATAATATTACCCACATTTATAAAACAAATCTCTATCAAAGTTAGTATGCAGAATAAAATTAGTGATTTAAACTGCAATTTAAAGGTTAATTGAATTTGAAACATATTATTTATTACTGTATAGAATTTTGATCTTGTTATGATATAACAAGATCAAAAGAAGATGGTAAGAAGATATTTGTGAAAAGAAATTTATTGAATTTGCAAATTTGAGTGACACTTAATGTTTTTGTTTTTCCACAAAGATTATTATTTTATAGAATTTAAAAAGTTGTTTGATTTTCTTAGTTGTTTAATAATCTTTGCATTAAATATCATTATTTTTTTAAATATTTTAAGTTAATAGCACTAATTTAGATTTCAAAATTTAGACTTTTTTCTTAGAAAATCATATGTTTATTAATAATTTTCTTCCATATCAGTAGAATGAAAATATATAATTAAAATATTGATAACAGCAAATATAAATTGTGGTTTTCAGGTGTAGATATCAAATATGGGAGGGCATATCTAATAAATTTTTGATTATTCAAACTTCATTACAAAATTTTGAAATATACTCATAAAAAAGCTGAAATTATTTAAATTAAAAAGATGTAAATACAATTACTTATAAGGTCTCCATTTGTGTTATGTGTTTCAAAGGACATTTTAAATATAGTGTTCACTGAATTTTATAAAAATGGCACAGCATTTTTTGCTGTTTTTCTGCAAACATCTCTACCTTGTAGTGCATGTAAGGATTTGTAAGGAAATCAATATGCTGTAAGGAATATAATCAATACTCATGTAAGGAAATCAAAACTTTGTAATGATTTCCTGACTTTCTAGAAGTTCTATTAATAGTCTAAAAAAATGACATTTTTTGAGATTTAGTCACTTCAATAATTTAAAGCTGATTAATAATCATTTCTTTTTACTTTTAAAAATATATATATTTGCCTACTATTCTACTTTAAATGGACAAACTTTTATAACTTCTTTTTGAAATGTTATTTGATAAAATATAACAACATTATTTTTTTCTTTATTATTCTCAGAGATAACAACCAAGCTATAATTTTAATCTTCCTCTTCAATAAAAAAATGTAATATAAAAATCAAAAGAAAATTGAAATAAATGATCAGTGCTAAATTTGTTGTTGTTGTTGCTTTATCCCCTTGATTTAGAATCCTAAACCAAGTCCAGTAGATCATGCTGCATCAATAGATCGTAAACTGTCCTCCCCTCATTCAACAGTTGCCTCACAGAGGCACCAATACAATCGATGAGATGAGAGGGAGACGCGATGGCCGAACAATGACAAAGGGTATATGTTTTTCGTCTCCATTGAAGGTCAAACTCTTAGTGTGGCCAGTCCTTAGTCTAGCTAAAGCCGTTTGAGCAGATCTATGACAGGAGAACTGCAAGGACATACCAGGATATTTAACGGCGTACCATGCATGAATTGCTGGCGACCTCCAAGAGGTATTCACTCTGGCTAAAGTCATGGAATGAACCTCTGAAGCTAACAGATTGAAGAAGAAGCTTTGGGAAGTTCGCAACCTTCCCTAGCGAGCAGATCAGCAATTTCATTTCCGTAGATGCCCACATGGGAGGAATCCACTGCAAGCACACCGATCCGATCTGGTCCAAAACAGCTAGTTTAGAAACTATATCCTGCCCCAATTTGTCCAAGATGCTTGGCCAATCTTTCAAATACTGTATTGAGCTCTTACTATCAGTCAGAATTCAAACATCAGGTACTTTAAAGTCTAAAGCTAGGCTCAGTGCTAAATTTAAACGAATATAAAAATATGCAACATTTATCATGTTGGGGGAGCAGGCAAGTAGGACTAGGTATTTTTACTAGTTCAAAAAATAAAAATCAACTTACTTTAAGGAAAGGAATTAAGTATGGTTGAGGAGCTGAGTTTAATTCTTTCTGTAACCTGGAAGTGAATTCTTCTGCTCCCATTGAACCATCCTGACAATAAAAAAAAAAAATTTAAGAATTGATAATATCAAACACATGATTATAATAAAAACATTATAAATATTTTTTTACAAAAATAAGAAAAATTTACCAATATTTTTTTTTTTTCTTTCTAACTCAAAATTAAGAAAGTATGTATAATTAAAACAAACCTAACTATTGTTTTAATATAAAAGGGAAAATAAAACAATAGGTTAATTAAAAGGACTTTTATGTTTGATAGTTAGTATATATAATTATTATTATTTTATTTTTATTATTAATTATATTATTAGTGATTTTAGTTTGGGATAATAATTAACACAATGTTTTAAAAGTTTCATGGTAAAGAATGCAGAGGTTTGCAGTGAAGTACTTTTCTTCATTTGGGTCAATATTCATTGCAAAAAAATCAAATAGCTTGAGCTAAAGTAATGACAATAAATCTTTTTTAACAATTTATTGAACTTCTTATGTTAAGATACTTTTATTGTTGGCTGGCTGATGTTACATTAATCATTTGTCCTTTCTCAATCATCACTATCTTCTGTTTCTTCTATATCTAAAAATTATTTTGCCACCAACTGCTTTTGCAGTTTATTCTTTGGCTTTATTTCCAATCTATGGAAATCATTTAAAATTGTTGATAGCTTCTGGTTAGAGCTATGGTAATGTGACTGCAGCATACTACATTTGAATGAAATTCCAGCATTGGGCAAATTAAGAAGGAAAAGATAATGCATATGAGCAAAATCAAGAGTTTGCTATAAATACATATTTAATGTTAGCAACAGTACTTTGTAATTTGCTGTAAATTAAGACATACTTTCATTAAAAATAAAATTGAAATTTAAGATGAATTACAGTTAGGTAAGCAGATGGTCTCTGAGGATGTTTGGTAATAAATAAAATTAATTTCTTTTTCATGTAGGAATTTGATTTCTATGCATATTTTAAGATTAATAAAATGTCAATGATATTCAAATACTTACTATTATACCCTGAATAAGATTTCGCACACTTTTGGCCACGTTTGCAGGTTGTTCATCAGCTAATCTTATTAATGTAGATAAAAAAATTTTTACATTTTTTCTTAGCTGTATTAGGGGACATCTATTGGGAGAAAATTTATAATAAGTGCATTTAAATATAACTATTTTAAAACACCTTAAAAGAAATTCTATATTTAAAACCTGTGTTGCTTTATATCTTTTTAAACAATTCAGAAGACATCAAATATTTTTCCTATCCATAAATGCAAAATTGTTCTTTTCAAATAATAATTTTAAAAGTTTGATCAACAAGTTTTTAGTGATCAACCACAAAAAAAAATTGTAATAATATCTTATAGCACAATATTAAGATTATTATAATATTTCATACTTAAATATATTAACTTTTTAAAAATGCATTTCTGAAAAGATGACAAGCATAAATTTATGTACATACACATACACAAAAAAAAAAAAATGGCCTCTTGATCCATCTATAAAATATATTCTTGAATAACATTCTTTGAGCAGATTTTCCAATATTTCTTAGTATATTACAAACAAAGAAGATTCATCATTGCTAAGTTTTAGTTAACTTTCATCTCTTTAAAAATTTTTTGATAAAAATATTTAATAAAATTAAGGTATCAGAATTTTAAAATTGTATTATATAAAATTATATTTTATATTAATTATATATCATCTTAACCTAACGGAAAGAAAACTATCTTTGAGCAATCTCATTTGTGAAATATTCACTGTAATATGTATCTTTAATTTTACCATTCAAGAGTAATTAAAAATAATAAAATACCAAATAAATACATATATGGTAATTATCACACAATAGGAATATTCAATAAGAATGCTTTACGTTTTAATGTGAAATTAAAATTTAATGCAACTTTAAAACGCCAATCAATCTTACCCTCTCAGAGTGGAATTTTTTAACAGTCATTAAAATCAACTGCTACTATATAATCTTTTTTTTATCCAATTAGATATTTTCTTACCTTAAATGCGTATTAAATAAATTAAAAAAATTCTCAGACTTAAATGTAGGATTGTGCTAAAATTAACAAGACTGTTAATTTAAACATGTAGGTGAGAAATATCGATTACTTTTAGCAATAATACTTGATTCCGACACCAGGTGACATTAGGAGTAGGCTACTTTTAATAACACTTGAATTTAGCAGTTATTTAACAGTGCTTCACAATGTCAATACTAGGTGGAGTTATTAGTAACATGGAATTAGCAGTCACTGATTCAAATAAAGATTATATATTAGCAGTTGATTTTAATGACTGTTAAAAATTCAACTGGGAGGGTAAGGTTGATTGGCGTTAATTTAATGATTAAAATTCATTATTATATTTTTCTTTTTAAGAAAAAATATAATAATGAATTTTATAATTATATAAATATTGATATTTAATTTTTGCCCAGAATTCCCTAAAGCAAATTCCCTTTTATATCAAAATTGACTAATTTAAATTTTCTTCTTAGTATAGATTATGTTGCAACTTCTAAAATGCTTCAGCAGAAAAGATAAAATTAATTTAGTAGTTTATAATAAATTAAGGATTTTTTTTTTTTTTTAATAAAACTAATATTTTATTATATAAAACGATAAAAGTATCTGAAATCAACAAGTATAAAAAAAAAAAAGCTAGATAAGCTTACATTTGCTAGATCAGCTTACAAGTGTAATTACAATATGTTTTATTGTTTATAAAGATAAAATAATACACCTAATAATATTTTTATTGATTATCTCTTGAAAAACTTGATAAATAAAATCAAGATTTCATACATTTCTTTATATAACAATCGGAAAGAACTGTCTCATTCTTCTTAAACAACTTTTAATTTATACATTGATCTTAAGATATTAATATTTTTGCAATTATATTTTATTGTATTTCCAAGATTTGGTTTTAAATATTAAAAACTGAATTAAAAGTTTTATTATTACAGATAGGAATGCTTGTTGATGTAATATGTAAAAATAAATAAAAAAAAAAAAAAAAAGACATTTAAAAACTTTGATTGTTATTATTATGTCATTTTCTACGTGATCTGAAAGATACAAAAAGTTTTGATATTTTTATAACATTAATAATTTTTATATTCAACTATAAAAAAATTTATAATTAAATATGTATGCCTTATAAATTTATCGTAGGATACATTAAAAAAAAAAAGATTTTTTTATACATAAATGATAATGTACTAAAAATTTATACGCAATTACAAAAATTTATTTTCTCTAATAAAAAAAAGAACATTCTAAAAATTACTTGAGTCGGATTGCTCTGTTGGCTGTTTGCAGAAGTTGTATTAACATTGATTGGAGTTGCTAAGCTACCATTGATGGTTACCTGTAAAAATAAAATAAATGCAGATAATTTTATAATAGAAAATTAAAAGCTTTTTACATTGATTCTGACAGTACAATCAGAATGTATAATAATTATACTATTTTGAATCTGATGCATATGTTCATTCTTTTATTTAATAAAAACACTTTATAGTTACAAATAATTTATATTTATATTAATTAATTAATATTGTTAAGCCAATTTGCTTTTATTGTATTAAGTTAAATCAAGGGTAAATATTAAAATATAAATCTTAAATATATATATATTTATATATATATTTATAGCCAATGTTTAAAATAACTTAAAATAAACATGTGAATAAGATTCTGCTATGTTGACTGCTTGACACTGGATACTTTAATTTCAACTATCAATGATTTAAAATGTCTCGGTTTTAATCATTGAAATTAAATTTTTTTTTTTAAACCTGATCTTAAGATAATACTTTATCTGAAGTTGCCTTGTAAGTAAGAATACCCAATAGAACACCGTATTATTCACTCAATGATGCTATTAGTATTGCTCATCAAAATCCTGGTAAATGACAATCGCTAAATTGGCAATAAAACTGAGCAGGAATAAGAGACAAAGGTGATTTAAATCTTTTTCATAAACAATCGTTAAAAAACTGTTTGATTATTATTATTATAAAAGGTACAAATGTCAGGATAAAAAAAGATAAGTTAATGCAAAAATAATTCACTAGATATAACTAGCCTATTTTTATTAAGCAAATAATATTACTGCAATCAAAGCCTGATCTTTTTTTTTAGCCTCTGACATTTTTGACAATTTGCTGATCTGACGCAATAAAATATATCAAGTTCTCTCTGCCTTATAAATTTGAGTGTGTGTATTTTTTTTTTTTTTTCAAATAAAAAATAAGAAAATATTGGCAAAATAAAATGAATAAAAAAATTTAAAGAATAACAAATAATACCAATATGAATAAAAGATACTTTAGCCAGTAAGAACACATTGCTCAGTTTGAGATTATGTATTACAAAGTAGTTAAGTTCATGAAATGATATATTAGTTTTTATACTATTAAAATATTGTCATGGTATTGTATTGTGTAATTATTGAGGGCATTAACTATTGATTAAGGGCTTGATTATAAAGAACAAAATGAAAAAAAGTTTCTTCTTTCTTTATATATCCATAAATAACTTAATGTGTTTCAGTACAAATATTTTACAGGTACAAGAAATTTTCATAACATTTTATTAAGACACATAAGTATATAAAACTTGGTATACACATTTTATTTTTAGTAGATAATGAAAAATACCTGATTAGTTTTAAGATTAGTCGCACTAACAGGAACAGTAACTAATTGTTGTGGTGTAACAGTACGTACAGTTGTTGCACCAGTCTGTAAGAAATTACATAATTAAATAAAGGCAATTTAGATTATATAATATTTATAAAAAATACAAGCATGTAAATATAGCAATGCAGAGTTCTGGTTTTTCACATATTTTAAAAAAAGACAGAGAATTAACATAGCATTTGACACCAAAGTAAGTAAAGTATTTTACCAATTAATACACAATTTTGGTATGATTATTTCTTAAAAGTTTTTACGAAATGAAAAATGTGGTGAAAAACAAATAATTTATAAAATTAACAAAAATTTAATCATGCAAACAACTCTGACCATTTAAAGCTTATTATAAGTGTTGAGATTCACTCCTACAAAATCTAAAAATTCTCAGATTCTCAAAATCTAGCAGGCATTTATTTCATCATTAAATTATGCAACTCTTAGGATCTAAGCTATTAAAAAGTTATAGATTATAATCATTCATAAGAATAATTCACCTCTTTTCGCAGTACGAAAAATAACCTAAGTTAAAAATTTTATCTCTATTTCTTTAATTGAAAAGCAATTCTATATTAAGATATTAATACATTTGCTTCATTGATTGAGTGTACATGATATCAGCACATTACATTTTATAGTAGATACTAAAAACTTAGCAATTTTTTCCTTACTGATTAGATCATTTATTGTTCAATACAAATAAATTTGAAAAATTATGATAAAAAATAGATACAATGCAATTATATCACCTGAGATTGAATAAGGTATTAAAATCAAAAACTTTCTATTGAAGGAAAAAAAAAAAAGAATTTGATATTACCAAAGCTATTAAATATAATTTTTTTTAACCACTTTATATCTTTTTTAAAACTAATTATTTTATTTAAAAGGCATACTTATATAAAATAAAAACATTTTCTTGCTAATGAAGAATGTACCTTGAAAATAAAAAGTATAATTTAATTACCGAAATTGATTGCAAACGGTAAGTAGTTGCACCAGGTATAGCATTACCAGATGAACCTGCAATATTTACGACTTGAAGTTGTCCATTTTCTGCTTTTAATAGAACAGCTCCTCTAACCATTCCAGATGAAAGTGTTATTGTTCCCTGAAGAGAATAAAATATTTTAGAAAATTAAATAAGGATATAAATTTCTACAATTATTTTTAATCATTTTTTTCTAAACATGCAATTTACAACAGAATAAGGAATATGGAAAGGTTTTTAGCAAAGAAACCTTTTGACTTTCAAAGATCATGAATGAAGGGGAATCTCTTTATCACAGCATACTTGTAGTACAATGTAGGAGGAAATGTTTATTTCTCAATAGTAGTGATTTATTGAATGAGTGATTGCCAATCAGCCTATGCAATTGGATTGTTCTAATTGACAAATACAGAATAGTATGTGAGGATAACACTTTGGCTTCAATGAGGTAATAGTTCAAGTTTCAGAAGAGCATTTTTTATTCTTATCCAAAGATTTCCTATACAATGATTGATTTCATTAGTCATGAAATCCCTTGATATTACTAATTGGAAAAATCAGTCAAATATGTTAAAAATTAGCAAAAGCAATATTAGGTTATAATCCCTCCTCCTCTCTTGTAAAATTGCATCCAAGCATCAGCCTAAGCAGCAGGACCATTCGTCTAGACATAAACATAAATTTGTTCTATGGATTTGTGGCTGTTTACAAGCTTGAATTATCACTGTCATAATCAAGTATTAATTAAAATAGTATAGAACTCTCTGGTATTAGAAATATGCTTTTGGAATGCTGAGTTTTGTTTCATAGCCCATCAATTAGAAGGATGCTTGGTTGATTTCCAGCTGGTTAATTTCGTTGATGTCTAGCAAATGCTTTATATTGAACTACAATGTGCCAATCGTCATATACGGGTATGGTACTGCTGTCTCCACTGTAAAAATCAGTTTGCACCAAGTTGATGTGATAATCAATTCAAATCAGTTCATTACTTATGTTACAGCAAACTTTTTTTTTTATGAAAAGCTGTTACTGTATGCTCATTGCTGTCATTTTTATTTGTGTTTTTCAGAATAAGAATACAAAAGCTTTAATACAACTCAAACAATGACATATGAATATGTTTAGCATTTACAATGTATAATTAAAATCTTGTGAATCTGATCATGAATGAAATTGTTAACATTATAAGAGATTAAAAAATAATCACCCAAGTTCACTTTTTTTTTTCGTCATTTCTACATTAATTTCCCTACATTCTTCAATCATTACAGTTTTAGTTCTGTTTCTGTTTTTAATGTAATATCTTAATCTAACCTATAGTTTTTCTCCAAATGTGTTGTAAGAGTTTAAATCTGATGGCTAGAATGAAACTTTCAGAACTTGTAGATATTCATAGAGATATCAAAGGAGAGCATATGCTTAGGGTCATTATATTGATAAAAAAAATTAAGTTGTTACCTAAATTTTGAGTTGATAATTTTAAATTATTTTTAAAACATTTAAGTAAAAGGAAGATCTATGATGCTTTCAATAAATATCAATCTAGTTCTGATACTCTGACATGCACCATTACAAAAAGGCACTTTCATTTCCATGCTGTGTTGTTTCGGGATTATGTTCCCCATTTTTTTCTTCTCCATACAATTATATTCCAATAGAAACCGAAAATGTTAAATTTGATTTCATCTCCAAATAAAACACAATTCAATACCTTTTGGGCTTACTTATCATTGATTTTTATGGAGGAAAGTCCAAGCTTTCTATTTTTGCATTTACAAAGAAATTGCCTGCTGCTAATATGAGCACTCATCGAACAACTTCAGGTAAAATTGGAGAAGATTTATCAATAAATTCTATAAAAACTTATACAACACACAAATGTGGATTTTCACGAACAAGTTGAGACAACTTTGCTGGTGAATCTTGTTTTCAATTTGTCTTCTTTCTTTACAATTTTTTATCATATACTGTACCAAAGAATAAGATAAATTTAGTAATTTAACAATATTCCAATCAAATTTAACACATCTATGATAAAAAAAAAAATCATTTTTAAATGCTGTTTTTGTTTTCAATGAGCCAGCTTTTAAATATTACACAGAATAGAACAAAGTTAACAAGCAAACATCAAAGCAAAATGTTTTTAAATGTCAACAAAATACAAAAATAAAACTAAAGCAATACAAAATTTTATTGATGAATATATCTGAAAATGTGTAGGTATAGAGTCATTTTTTATTATGTTTTTATGTTTTTGTCTGTCCCCTTGTATATTCATTACTATAAAAAGAAAATGTGCCAATAGTTAAAAAAAAAAAAAAAAAAAAAAAAAAAAAAAAAAAAAAGTTTTATTTAGAGTCACACAGAAATTATATGAAAAATATTTGACTTTATATTCAAAATCAATTCCAGGTTACAGTGTTTTCCTACAGATTTTTAAAGTGTACAAACACTTTTGGAAGTCTAAATATTTTTTTATTTAAAGTTTTAAATAAAACTGAAAATGATAAATTGAAATCTTCCCATCATTTGGAATTGCCAATGCTTATTTCTTACAATACACAACAAAAAATAACTCCTTACCTTAGTAGCTGGAATAACCTTCTGTCCTATTATTTGGTTTTTGGCACAACAATTCTTTGCTGTTGGTAAGTTTGAACTCTCATTTGAGTATTATTTAGAGTTGAACCCCTCTAAGATAAGTAATTGCAAATAAAACAAAATTAAGTGCATGCCATAAAAAAGCAGTATTAATTAAGCAGATAAATTAAATAAATGCATAGCTTTATAAAAAATAATATATATTGTACAATATGCAGGCTATTTAAGAATATCTATTAAAAATAAATCATGAAAATAAATAAAACATGCAAACTTATAATTCGACAGATACTTCATACAAAAGGCAAGAGAGTTTAAAAGCAATAAAAGCATGCAACATTAACTATTTTGATGACATAACATAGAATTGTAAAATAAGTCAAATTTTAGTTGCTGCCTTTCAACATTTTTTTTAAAAACTTTTTACTTAAATCTAAGTAAGAGCAAGACAAATTTTATTTGCTTTTTTTGCATTCTTCTTTCACTCATTTTAGTAAGCAGAAATACTATTAAGAGGTCAAAAGAAAAAATGTAAAAATAAATACAAAGCAAACATCAAAAATGCACAGATTTCGTATTCTTATATTTTTTTGAAGTTCATTATTAAAAATAAAAATAATACACAAAATAAAAAGAAAACAATTAGAAGAAGAAAAAAAATTAAATGCAGCTCATATTCAACTCATTTTTATTTTTCAAACTTTATAAAAAATTATATTAAAACAATCAACTTTATTTATTAACATTATTATTGTTACGACTATTTTTCTTAAATTTTTATTTACTAATAAACAGACAGACAGAATGTTGCATTTCCTTGTAAGTCAGTTTGTGTAAATGGTTAAAAAAAAATGGCATTTTGTCGCTTCATTAAATCTCTCTCTCTCTCTATATATATATATAAATTATCTTAACTTAATGCTTTACAAATTTGTAAACAGTTCTTTTTTTTTTCATCTATCATTAAGTCACAATTGGATAAATTGAAATAAATCGGGTAACAGGCCAACATCAATTGCAAAGTCATATCAAACCAATATATATGGTATAAGTGCATTCAATATCAGGAGTAACAAAAGGAAATTATGATTATAGTATCAAATGATCATATCATTACTATATTACTGCATTAAATTACTGTATGTACTCCAGCAATTAATACATTGAAACAAGAGATCTACTATTCTTCCATTTATCACTTAAAAATTATTACTTTGCTCTTCCTTTGTAAAAAAAAATTACACAACAGTAAGTTAATAAGCCATAATTAATGAAAAGATGTCAAAAGAGTAAATTTCTTTTTTTACTAAAGACAAGATTGCAAGTCAAGATGTAAATACCAATGAGAGATTTTTTTCTAATCAAAGCGTTTTCAAAACGTTTTCAACTGTTAATTCTCCTTTAAACACTTCAACACAATCATTGTTATTTAAATTGTCCTCCCTATTTCTCATAAACTGATTGTTATGTTTGTACATTTCATTAGTATTTAATTTAATGCACTCAAATATGTTGACAGAATCAAAATATCTAAATTTAAGCTATTGACCAATTATCCCTGTAAGATACTTCAACAAGAGCAGTGTCAAAGCTAATGAAATCATTTGCAAAATGTTTTATGACAAGTCTACATTTTGATAAAATTTCTGATGTTATGGCTGCTCCAAAATTCTGTTAAAAATAGACACTTATTATTACTATTGTAGTTTTTATGACTTGCAAAAAAAAAAAAATGTTACACAAATAATAAATATATTTTAAATGCTGCAATGATACATTGCTCCTATGACTGGATAACTGATGCTACATTTGGCAGAAGAAAGATTATTCATCTATTTTCATTTAAATCATAATAAAGACCACATTTATGTGATACAACTTTCAATTTTCTATTCTATAGCGAATTTAGACTATGTGAGGTATTACTGTACATAGGAAATGTTTCAAAGCAAGTTGAAGAAGAAATCCCAGAAGAAAATGAAAACATAAAAATCAGGCTAAAATCTTAAGAATCAACTGTACTACTCAGAATAATTAGATTTGAAAATTTTCTATTGTCATTGTTGCTATTGCTGAACATTAATGGAGGAGTATTATACAAATGTAATCATTGCTGTCAAAAAAAGAACATTCTATCTTAATACAATATCAATTGAAAATATATCTGACAGAAGATATAAAAATCAAATAAATGGATAGAAAAATATTTACTTTACAGAAGAAAAGAACAGCCAGTTGTAAATAAATATGTATATTATGAAATTAAAAAGTTGGGATCTCATCATTTAATCATTAAAAAAATAATTATATTCAATAGAAACCTATCTATAATGAAAAATTTACAAGATGCTTCTTCAAAATGACAAAGCTATCAGTCTTTATAGCTAAAATTAATTTAATTGTATTATTAAATTAGATGGTTTTTTATTTTGTTTCATAAAAATATGGTAAATGGGCACTTTATTAAACAAAATGCTAAGATATTGTTGCAAATAAATTTAACAATCCTGGTAAATATTCTAAAATGACTAGAAATTTGGTACAAAATCAAAATTCATTGAAAATTGCTCATTATTTACTGAACTCTACAGAGGATTTAGTGAATAGTTTTATAATAGACCAATTTGAGCTATTATGTATGAAGTTTGGCATTTTTTATCTCTTTTTGTAAATGACCTATGAATATTATTGCTTGCTTTGCTGGCATTTATTGTTTAAAGTGCAAATGTTTTTAAAAACCACTTTTATTTTAAGGTTGCAAATATATGCTCGAACAAAATTGAATTGAATACAATAAACCACATGTGGGGGAGATTACTATAAAATTTTCCAATTCAGTTTCATTTTTAAAATACTCCAAATTCTTTATTAAATTTTATGAATTAAAATCTTTACTAATTGATCAAGAAAATTTATAAAAAAATTGATTGACTTTTGTTAAAACTCATATGTCTATAAAACAATTTCATAACAAAGAATTTTTTTTTTACAACTTTAAAGGTGTAGTATTGTACCAATTTAAAAGATATTTGTATGCTATAAATTTATTTACAAAAAATACATACATTCTATAAAAATATGTACCAAATTAAAGGGCACCAAAGTAATAACTAAGATCAGCAAAAAGAAGTACATTTTAAGTTCAAAGGTGCTTTATTTATAACAAATTAAACCTCATTTATTCCTTTATTAATATAACAGCTTCTATAAGATATTTCATTGTTGATTCAAGATAGTTTTATATAAGCCTTAGTGAAGAGAAAACTTGGTATGCTGCTAAAGTGGCAACTGTCTTTGCTATTGGTTGTATTATTGAAGGATACAATAGAATTGTTCCTTAACATTTAGTTTTTCATAATTTTGAGAAAATAAAAATTATTTTAAAAAAAGTCAGATTTTTATCAAAAAAGAGTCAGATTTTTATACCATCTCCTCCAAAAATGCTTGACAAATAAGGAGATGTTAATTAAAATGAGAGAAAGACTTGGACATTTCAGTAAACATTACATATCATCTTGTTTGAACCTGAATAAATTAAAGGAAGGTACTCTTCACTTCTTTGACATAATAATTGGTAAAGGTATCCAGTACTCCTTCATTTTCATTGAAACTGAGTTTTGGGAAATTTTCTTTGAAGATCATACTGTCGTGTCAATATGAGCAATATCTTTTTAGTAAATATTTTTAGGGTAAAATTCTATATAATTATTGAATACGTTAGACTATATTCTATGTGCATCCCTCGGAAGGGGGTGTTTGTTGGTCTCTGTACCTGACCGGGTGGGAATCCGATATGTTCGACGGAATGACCCGTTTTCGGTGGGTGCAGGTCTTTTGCCACAGCTGCGAATGAAGGGGATAGCTGTGGAAAGCGCTTTAATTGGTCGGAGGTCATAAAAAAAAAAAACTTTGGGCCAGATGGTTAAGAGAACAGTTAATCAAGATGGGGATTCGAATATGAACGGAGTGTGTCTGCCAAATGCATATAGACTCTGATATAGTGTCGGTAACCGTGCCGTAACCATGCTGTTATTAAGTATTAATTTGGGATTATGGCAACATGTATAAATTATATTTTTACTAATACATTATCAGAATTTTACCCTTTCTTAGATTTAATAATATCTAATATCTTTATGATTCATTTCAATCTTAAATTTGTAAATAATAATAAATACACCATTGTTAATATTCAAAATCATGAATTTGTTTGTGAATTATTTCATGCGAGTGTGTTTCCTTTTCCAATTATATAAGTCTCTGAAGGCATGAGAACTTGTAGTGTTAAGTAAGGTGTGTGTTGGGTAAACGGAGTAGCTAGGTGTTTCTAGAATCGGGTTATTGTTTTAATTCAAGGTTTTTAAAGTCAATGACAATACAACAATACAAATTGTTGTTAAATACAAAGGAAAAGTTGATGTAAACCCATCATGAGCAACAAATAAATCTTAAAATGATAACAGATGGTAATCATTAAATTTGAATAAGTTTTTTTTCGAATATGTAGAATATTTTCCTTCTTTGATTGAGCATCTTAGTGCTTAGTTTTTGCAAAATAAAAATGGATCATGGATCAATAATTCAGATTGACATATATTTTTCTCTTAGACGGTTAAGTCCCGTATTGTTAAAATGTTTGTCAAAATTCAATCATGTCACGTCAATATTTCAATAATTGTATATTATCATCATACAATTTTATTAGCTATTAAAGTTTTTTAATGTTGAAGAAACCTATTAAATGTTTGCAGCATTTGAGTATTTCTGCCTTTATTTTAAGTTATTCAATATGGGGTATATTGAAATAATAATAGCATAAAACTTTAATGCTTCTGACAGAAATGATTCTAACAATATGCCATGAAATAGTTTTTAAAATAACATTTGTAAGAGAACAAATTAGAAATAAATAATTTGAATAATTTTTCCATGAAAATAATACCACAGTATAAAAATAGAATGTTTACGACTGAGAAATATTGATTATTTAACTTTTTATCAACAGCAATTATGTAATATAAAAATAGAAGCACTTACCTGACCAGCTACACCAGCTCGTGCAGTCAATATCTGAGGAGCAGCAGCAATTCTAACTGGATTTGTAGCTAGCATTACTCGAGGAGCTAGCGTTTTTGACCAGCTATGTTTGCACTCCTAATCTAGGATTCACGTTCACAATTTGAACACCTGGTGAAAGAATACTTGGTGTGACCACTTGTGAAACCACATTAACTGATTGACTAGTTGATACATGACTTTTGGACACAATTGTAGGATTGTTCACTTGTAATACAGTAGTTACTGGATGCATCACTGTAGTTTGCACAACTGTACTAGGCACAGATATGCTATCCAGAGAACGAGTAATTCCTACTATTTTATTATTCTTCTCTGATGATGATGGCTTGGAATCTGTTTGCAATTTGGTAGTACTTATTTGCTTACCATTAGAAACTGTAGTCTGAATTTGTGATGATGTAGGAGTGGAAGTTGTAATACATGTACTGGGAGTATTAATAGGAGACTGCTGAGATGTTACTGTGGCTAAGTCGTATATTGAATTTATGGAAGATGTCTGACTTGGCCTAATATTAAGTAATGTAGTATTATTAGATTTGCCATTTGGTAGAGAGGATACTGCTGCTGCAGCAGTTTTACTTCGAGTGTTTATAGTGCACGTGGAATTAATCTGAGTTGCGATTGCTTGAGAGACGATTTTAATTTCTTGATTGCTTGCTGTTCTGTTGATTGTGATGTTTCCACTTACAGCGGGTGTGAAAAGTGTCTGTTGAGACGGTCCAGTTACCTGAGTGATGTAACCACTGGCAGGTAGTGCACCAGGTAAAGTTGAAATTACATTGCTACTGTTTGTGGTTATAATAGAATTAGCATCTCCGATCGGGGAAGAACTTGCTGTGGATTTATCCACATTGATCAAAGGGAGGCCTGACTTACTGTAATGACCCCTTGTTTTTGTCCGTCAAGCAATCGTGTAACATTGTTATCAGCTAATACAGAATTAATAACGTGATTTAAAGGAACTGAAGTAGTATTCACTTCTTGACTAGATAATTGAACATTACTAGATGAGGCTAAATGGGATTCTAGAGAGTCAACGAGAGCATTTACAACTGATTCATCTACTTCGGAAGACAACATATCTTCCAAAGAGTTCACCGTCGCCATTTTCCACAGCACTAAGGTAATAACAACAAGCGCATGCGTAATTGCAAAAGCATTATGGTTTCAACAAACCTTACAGTTGCAGTGAATTTTCTTTCACTAATAAATATTATAGAAATTCAGAAAGCTCAATAGAAAAATACATATTAAAAAATTCAATCTAAAAAATATGATGGTAAATAGGTTTAATTAATAAATTCTAAATTATTTACTATCGGTTACCATGCAGGATTTCCTAAGTATTTTTTAATTTCACACTGGAACGTCATGGAAATGTAATGCAAAAAGGGGTGCGTGGGACTTACAAGAAAGTGAAAAATGCTTTCTCTTAATAGATGGCGTAATTCATAATTGATGTGGATATATTTATAAATGTGACAACCCATGTATTTAGTTGCCATGGTTACAAAAGGAATCTTTCTAGACATATATAGTAGGCATACGTTGTACGTGACGTATGTCAGAATAATCTTAAAGTGATGATGAGAATAATTTATAAAAATAATGATAATTTCCCTTTCAATGAAAAGACCTAGGGCATCACTTTCGGATAATAGTTTCCGTTAAAAACAAAAACATACAAACTTAAACATAAAGCTGACGGATTTTCGGGAAAGGAAATTTTTGCTGTAAGATTTTTAAAATGCGGTAGATCTTCTTACCGTCAATTTTCATAGTGAATTGCGAGTTTTTTTCCCCCTTACGTTAATACATCTTTCTGTTATTTTTTATTTTTGTACATTTTGTATTTTACTAAATTTTAAATAACCATACACTGCTTACTTAGCTTTGTTCGGGAGGGAGTTCGTTTCATTTATTAATTTAAAATTTCATTGAACTATACTAACATTGAGTTAGACTTAGTTATACTGCAAGTAATGGTAAGTCAATTTTTTTTAAAATTTCATATGAAAACTGATTATTATTTAAATAATTCTAAGAAAAACATATCAAACTGCATTTTTACCCATAACATGTAGTATTTTATATCCTTATAATGAAACATATATGTAAACTAAGAGGTATTAAATGACATCCAATTAAATAAGGACATTAAATAAAAATAAAGATGATGAAATCATAAAGAAAAAAGACAAGAAAAATTTTCAAAAGCTATTCTTCAAAAATATCTCTGGCGCTCTGTGCCATAGATTTTGATTCAGAGTCCCCGGCGGTGCCATGGATGCTTGTAATGGTACAGAATCAACTTAAACTGTAGATCCCGGTCGAAAATGAACGTGGAGCGTTCGGCTGACAACCCTACCCTGTAAAAAGATAACAACTTCTGTCTCGAAATCTGCAAGAAGGAATAAGCAGATGGCCTTGGCCCACTATGAAGCAATTGCACTACCGCTGAAGATGATGATGATTCTTCAAAGTATAAAGGCCAAAAACGATTATAAACTAAAACGAAAAACCAACGACTATAAACATATTTGCTGCAAAAGAAGATAATTACAATATATCATGGATTAGAACCTTAATTAAAAAAAAGCAATTGGGATGTCTCCTTAATTTTTACTGAAGGGTGCTTTGATACGATTATAAATTTATTTACAAAAGCACCAAACTACAAATGACAAAATTCATTCTGCTAAAAAATTCAGTTTTTATCTGATTTCTCCATTTCCGTTGATTTTAATTTTCTGTAAATATTCAGATTTAGAGCAGAATTTAAACGAGAAAATTAGTTGAAAGAAAATAGAAATTCGGAAAGCACATAAAAAAAAAAAATCAGAAATAGGAAAGAAAACTAACGCAGAGTTGATTGTGCTCCAAAATTTCTGAACATTCCGAAAATTTGAAGCTATTTATTCCGAAAAATATACCTATTTTTCTCAAAAATACTAATTTTTCAACTTTGAAATAAGTATGCTTAAGCATTCATATGATTTCTGTAGGGAATGGTAAACCATATGACCATTTAGCGGAACCCATTTGATGCTTTCTTTCAATTTCATGTTGTAATTTTGTTAGCAAGTTAGGATTAGTAGGAGTCCTACTTGTTTCAAGCACAATCTCCAAAAATTCGATATGTAATTCAGAGAACTTCTAATAGTTCTGAAAGCGGATACTGCCGTTTCAGAGAATTTCATTGTTACTCACAATCACTCCGAGACATTTGTCTCCTCGAAAAGAAACCTCTTTCCCTGAGTTGCTGAGTTCTAATTGATAAGGGCCGCAAAAAACTATAACCTTTTACAAGGTTACTTTAGAATCTTGAAGTGACTTACGTAGAGTACAAATTCATTCTTAGCAAATCAAAGCGACGCATTTTTGGCTCATATGCTCTTTTACTCATCTCTAAGGTATTATACACAATCCACTTAAATTGTCCCTTTTGAAAATTGAATATCTATAAGAAAAACCAGTTTGTAAAGTATTGAAATCTACAATAAAAAATGCTTTCCAATTGTGAGCAGTAAATTGGTTGCAAACTGTTTTGTTAGTTTCAAATTAGGAAACAAAATTTTCTTAATGGGATATTTTTCTGAAAAATATAATTAAAAGTGAACTAATGAACATTTTATTGTTAAAAATAAACTAATAAAAATAAACATATTGTTGTTGTTAATAAAAATTTATGCTTTTTTAATTCAAAAATAAAAAAAAACCTAAGTAATATGTTACGATTTTTCATAAGTTAAGCTATTTAAAATTTATTTAATAAGTCTTTGTGAACTATGACAATTAAAAATCTAGCCTTTCGGTCATTCTAACTTCATACATTTGAAAAAAAAAATAGTGGCAAAAATTTTTTTTATTTTTAATAGAACATTCAGTCTGGTTTAATTCCAAGGCAAATTTAAAGGAGAAAGAGAAACTTTTTATCTCAAGTGCCTTGTCTATGTCAGGGAGGGACAAAAGTAAAATGTGATGGTGTTTGGGACTTTAAACTCCTACACACAATAATCATACCGTCTTCTCAATACACACATAAAACACTAATATTTCCTCAATAACCCATACCACATATAAACCTACAGGATCGAATGCCTTTAGAGACTTATACATGTTGGAGAAAAGGAAACACATACACATGAAATAAATCAAAAAGCTAATTTCATCATTTAAAAAAACACAAATAATATATGTAGGATTTGTTTGTGTGCTATCACCAGATGGCGACACATCACGAACTATGTGTCTGCGACACAAACCTTTTGTCATGTAGTGGCAGTATTCGACTTTGAACTTCGGCCCTGGGAGAAGGACAGAGACCCCGTGGATGGACGCGGAGAAGAACGCTGGCCGACAACGAGAGAGGAGGTGAGACTGGAGCGGGCTGCGTCAAGCAGCGAGAGAATGTTGTTGTTATGCATTAATAATTAACGTAAATATCGCTGCACATATATTAGAGCTTCATTAAATGTCTGTTGTTGAGAGAAAAACAATGTTTCTTTAATGTGTTTGGAAATACACCCTAGGCAACCCACTCCCGCCATTAAACATTTGTTAGACGGGTAGAGAAGTCCACATATATTTATTAATATTTAGAATTTAAATAATTAAAAACAAGTCGTAAATTAATATTATATTAGCACAAGTGATCTCTAATAAGCTTTAAATAAATAATATATACATACAATATTCGCAATAGCAATTAATAAAAAACACGAATCCCTAAAATTTCAGAATAATGCAGGTACTTAGTCCTTCAGCCCGAGCCTATTCCATGGGAATACGCCACAATTGCTCACAAAAATGGTTTTTTTTTTTTCCAAAACTAAGTTCAATTTTAAATAAATCAAAGTCATTTACATACATTGCTAAGGATTTTAATGGGAAACATAAGCATCATGATGAATGGAGTATCGTACCACTGTCCAAAGACATGGAAGCAAGGGCCATCCGCAAATGGGCTCTTTCGTTGAGTGTTCGCATTACCGATACAGACAGGAAACCTCTTGACCTGGTCATTGACTCGGAAATCGTGCAGGGGTCAGCGACTAGGCATCTTTTCTCTTCTAGGCTCTCCAGCATTCTATTGGGGGGGGGAGACAGCTCCCTCTCTCTCTATCGCTTCTTCTCGTGCTCCGTCTTTTGTCTCTATCCATTCTCCCTTTTCATGTCTCCAACGCCTTTGTTTTTCTGTCTTTCAGACCACCCGCCCCTTCACTCATTATTCGTTGATTTTCCTCATAAAATCAGCCCCAGGGCCTATAGGCCTTTTCATTGGGGGAGGGGGAGGAGTTAATGTCGACACTTAATCAAGTCGAAGAGATGCCAAATACTTTTTGTAAATTTTTCCCGAAACACGTACTTTTCAATATATCCACTGTCAAATGAATCTGTTTCCGTTTGGAAGAAACACCCCATCAATAAATTACGCGAGCACAAATAACCAAATAGGTTGAATAGATTAGAAGCTTGTCAATATTGCTATTGCGGCTTTTGGAGTTAATTATATAAATATTTAATTCCACCCATTGAGTTGAAAATTGAGATAACGTAGTAGGACGATATAGTTTTTTCTAAAAATATAAAGAGGGAGAAATCCCCCTAAATGAATTTTCCTAGGTAATACTTACAAAATATTGGTAAGGGGGAATTGCCCCTTGGTAATACTTACAAAAGATGCACCAGAGATGACGATTCTGGAGAAAAACGTTTTTCCTAGTGTAGTTGAGGATACCTGTGGCATTCTTCTAGAAACATTAGCGAATTTTGGGCAACCACGCCAAGCTGCAAGATGACCTTTGCATCCCGCAGTTGATGCCGATAGGATTTTCAATTCTGCTTTGATGTGGCTTTCCGTATTTGAGACATTGATGTCAAAATCGCAATTACTTCCATGGTAGAAATTGTTACATTTAAAACATTGGGTGAATGCTGTAAATTATGCTCATCTCTTTAGAAAAATTTTGACATACGGCGTCAGTTTTACGCATGCTTATTAAGGAGAACAATTTCCTCCAGTAGTCATCCTGTAAGCATTAAAAAATAATCACCTTGTCCCAATAAAAATAACTCCATGATCGAGCTGCAAACAGCGCCATCTATTGAGAGAAGGAGATTTTCGCTTCCTTTCGAAAGTTCCCATTAAAGATGTTTAAAATATTGTGACCAATTATTTTCCTCTAGGTGGATAGATCTTCTTTTTGTAAATTCTGTCTTCGCTCGAAAAGTACTTTCATACATATCGTCCTCTTTGAAATTTCAAGAGAAATCTGTAATCTCTGTATTTGATTGATGGCGAGGCGATCTGTTGCGCGATGGGGTATATTTGTATTTGACATGACTATTTGTCAAGGCTCGGTACCATACTGCGAGACGCTATTATGAGACGCATGTTCTCCACTCAGGAAACTTTGAAAGAGTGCGCCGTGATAACAAAATGTTCATTTTTTACTTTTTTTCTTCACCCATGTTCATTTTTTTTCTTTTTCTTCATATTTGTATCCTCTTTTTCATTATAAAAAACTTTGGTCACCTTAAGTAAAATCTTTTAGTAACGAATCAACCTCCTAAAATTTCATATCTCCCTATAGCTTGTAAGTATTCTGATTGGTCTCAAACATCAAACAACCTAAAGGTGAAACATTACAATAACCAGTAAAGTAGCATGCAGACTACTGAAGTTTTATTTAACAGTCAGAACAGACTAGAGTGAGAAAGAATGGCCAAGAGATTTATTTTGCATTTTTGATCCAATATGAAAAATATAATTACAAAAGATATTCAATCTGAAGTCCACCAAAGATTCATCATAGAAATATATCTAGATGATATAAAAAACAATAATAAAAATAAGTCATAAATACAAAAAAAAAAAATAATAATAATAATAATAATAAAATATATGTTCTCTCACTCCATCCTAAAATCTTGCTATTTTTTTTATCTGTTAGATCTCATAATTAAATGTTTATTTAATTCATACAGCAGATATTGCTAAAGATAATAAATAACATTATCCAAATTATTACATGTAGGATGTTTAAAGGAAAATTGTTTAATCATCTTTTTTATTGTTTTTTAAAACAAAATATAACTAAAAATATTCTATGCAGGCAATTTGTGAAGATAGGATGATTTCTATTAGTTTCTAAAATATGACTGCGAATTATAAATGTATGTTTTTTGAGCACATAAAAAACATCTATAATTTGCAATTGGGCTTCATAAAAAATATATCATTTAATTTTTGATGTATGATTATATAATTAAAGAAATGTGTGTGAATATGCAGAGTTTCATTTCTTATTGCTTAAAAATTAATAATAAACCAAAAAAAAAAATAATAATAAATCGAATTTTTCTTTTCTCTGAAACACTTATTATTTAATCATGAGTCACTAGCAAGGTAAAGTTCCACTTAATTATTTTTTAAGTAGAACTTTACTTATTTTTTATTACATATGAGACTTAATTTTACATGTCTAATCAATTTTGACATGTTTAATTTAATATTCTAAGTTTTCAACTAAGTTTTATTTTATTTTTAAATATTTTACATTTTAAAAATATATTTATAAAAATAAAAATATGGCAATTCTTTCTGTTTAATCTTAAACAGAAAAAGAATTGCCATAATTCTTTTATTCTGTTCTTATTTGAATTTTTAATTAGAATGGATTGTATAAATGGTTAAAAAGAATTTTCTTGTAATTTTGATTGACAATCTTCACAGATATTTTTTTTCCCCCACACATACCTTACTAAATTGAATATATTTACTTATTATATGAAAAGAAGACAATGCAGAATCTTTTTTTTTTTCAAATTACAAAAAAAAATTCATAAAATGTGAAGAGTTTATAAAATAAAGTGCTTGTTTATATTTTTTGCAATTTATGAATAATTTTAAATGTTATGAATAACTCTTATAATGTCATGAATAATTTTAAAGCAGATTTTAAAAGTAAACATTTAACAATGAAGAAAACAAAAAAAGTAAATAGTAAAGCAAACAATATGTGCTCTCTCAAGCATGGGGAAAAACCACTTAGACAATTTGCTTTTAATATAATGAAATTGATATAAGTGCTGTTTTATAACTACCAAAAGAAAAAAATTTTGAATCATTTTAAAAGATTTTGAAATCTAACTATCTAGAATTAAATTCTTTTTACTGCTTAATTTAATTTCTGTTTTAAAAATTTTTTAAACTTAGATTTATCAAATGAAGATCTGAGAAATTTAAAAATGAACATTCTGAATTTCATTGAAACAACAGAAATGTTTTAATATTTATTGCTAGATATTTCACTTCACTGATTTATATATATATTTTTTTCTTCTGTTTTTTAACTTAGAAATATACTTGCACTAGAGTAACACAAAAATTTTATAAATAGTTAATCATGATGACTTTGCTTCATTTCAAAAATATTTAATCTCTTTTTCATTCACATCTGATAGCTATTTTATTCTTATAAAATTTAGACAAATAATTCAAATGATTATCTGCTTAAATTAAAAAAAAAAAAAAAAAAAAAAAAAAATATTTTGTTTTGTTTATTTAATTTTAGCAAATATCTATTTTTAAACATAAAAAGTATGAACAGAATATCAAATTAAATGTAAAATACTTTTCAGTAGAAATAATGCTTCTTCTCTCTATAATTTCATATTATTTTGTTTGCAATTTGAAGTTTTTATATGATAAACTTAATCTAGTTTTGCATTCAATTGGTATTATTTAAAATTCATGTATTTAGATTTTAAAAACTTATATGGCTATTTTTTAAATTTTTCAGTTTTAAAAATATATAATCTTCTACATTTTTTGAGGAACAAAAATATTTTCTATTACATTAAAATGAATGCAGAAAATTTATTTGCTTATTACTATAAAATCACAACTTTTGAAATCTTGGAATAAAGTTCATTTAAATATATATGTTTTTTAATTTTTTAAAGTTTGTTAACATATATTTTTGTAAATATAATGCAGCTTGGTACTTACGTATTAACGCCACCGTAGCAGAAGTTGCGCAATAAAGAGCTGCCAATGCGCCAAAATAAGACTGTTTTGAATCTATGTTAAACTCTATATCGGCCCATTTTCCACCGAAATCCGATTGACTACTTTGTTTTTAAATAAAATGTTTTTAATTTTGAAAGTGTTTTGTTTTGAGTGTTTTGATTTTAAATAAAGTGTTTTATATATTTTATGATGTCACAAAAATTTTAAGTGTAGGTCGGCACCACTTAAAATCCGCCAAATCTGTAACTGCGGTGGCGTTAATACGTAACTACCTGCAGCTTTTAATATTAATCAAAAAAGTATAGTAATCTTTAAGTCTGTAATAGAAAATAATGGATAAACACATATGAAGGAAGTAAAAAAAAATGTTCATTTTATATATGAATAATTATAAATTGTATTTTAAAAGTTAATTTTTAACAACATGATAACAATATATATATATAAATAAACCAAATAATAATTGCTTCCTTAAGAATAAGCAATTCCTTCGCTACTAAAGGAGTAACTTTTCTCTCTAAAAGTTATTGCGCAACTCAATACCATTGCTCTGTTTAAGAATGTCGCCAAAAGAGTTTGGCTTAGTTTTCTCCTGGTAAATAAAGTAAGTAGCTTAATTTACGATGCCCAAAGCAGCGTTTTGATTGGATGCTCCTTAAGAGCATTTGCGTTCGCTAAAATCTAGTCAAATAAATTGTGAATTCATAACTTAGTACTTTTCTTTCATATTTTTTAATTTCCTATATTTCAATTCCAGAATTCCATTTTTTAGTGACCTATTCACGTTCAATGAAACACAGATGCTCCGCGGAACATAATTTAGGAAATGATGAATTACATAAAGTTTACGTAGTGGCAACACTTTTACACGGCGCAAAGTAGTTCTGGTTTGAAATATTAAAATCACTAAAAATTAACTTTAATAATGAAAAAGTTGTTTTTATAAATCTTCTGGATTTTTTAATCCACTTTATTATTATTATTTATTTTTATATTTATGATAAACTGGTAATCTTAATATTTGGAAAGTTTCATAATTTGCATATTTCATTTTTGTGGTGCATTTTCTCAAAGTAAAACTGTTAGCCGCAGTAAAATATTAATAGTGGATGATACAAGTCGTGATAGGAATTTTTGTCTATTAGCTGTTTAAGCGAATATTTTAAATATGGCAAGCGTTCCTTATCTAGGAAGTAAAATAAGTTTAATTTCTAAATCTGAAATTCGATATGAAGGAATATTGTATACTGTTGATGCTAAAGAATCTACTGTAGCTTTAGCAAAAAGGTATGTTATTTTTATGTTGTAGAGTGAAATTAGGCTATTACATTAAAATAAACATAGAAACAATTCGTAAATTACATAAATATAGATTTTTTTAATTCCACACTATATGGCCTCTGTAACTTAATTTGACGATAAAATTTGAAGGGGAAAAAAAAAACTACTGTAAGAGGGAAGATTTTTTTTCTCTTTAATAGTATAATAAAAAAAAAAAAAAAGTATCTTGGTTTACGAGGGCAATCTACAACTTGGAATTTATATATAAATATTTATTATCGATTTGAATGCAGTACAATTTTCTTCGATATTGTCTCTTAAATTGTTAACGAACTTTGTTTATGAAATAGCCAAACTAATAACCATAAATGTGTTCTAATGTACTGATTTATAAGGCGAATAACAGTCCACAACTCCTGGGGTTAATTCATTTTTTTTTTTTTCACAAATTTAATTTTTTAATTGAATTTCTTTATAGTTAAATCTTTGGTACTGAAGACAGACCAACAGATAGGCCTGTGCTTCCTAGAGATGAAGTCTATGAATATATCATCTTTAGAGCCAGTGATATTAAAGACTTGCATGTATGTGAACCTCCGAAGTCTCATCATACTCTGCCACACGATCCTGCTATTGTTCAGGTAATAAACAGGATTAGGTGAACTTGATTAGAACCGTGTTATATTAAGCCTTGTATTTATAGATTTGGATAACGAAAAGTTTCTTCATAACTTAATCTTGAATTTTTTATGGTTTTAAATTGGGAAGGAGAATTCTAATAATTCTCAAGTATTTCTAAAAGGCTTTAGGACTTCCTTTATCTAGTGTTCTAGAGAGGGGACCCCAACTTTTCCAAAGTGGAATAGTTGGACAAAAATCGATTATAAAGGTTAATTTTTTTTTTTAATCTAAAAATTAACTATTGATAATGTTGTTTAAATGAAATATCTGAATTTTTAAGAGAAGCTTTTCTAAAATAAAATGCTACCTAAAGTGAAAAGAAATTAATATATAGTTATGTAGCTCTAAAATTTCATTGTATAAAAAGTATCTTAATCCCATTCCTATTATATGTATATTTGGTTTGAATCTAATGTTTATCTTTAATATAGCACTCGCAACCAGTTTCGCATAGCCAACCTTTATCACATTATTCATCTCTGCCATATGGACAAGCATTTAATACTCTTCTAGGCTTATCTCAATTTCAACATTATCCTTCTCAATCAAGTTATCCTCAAATACATCCCCTTTTATCTGCAAGTCATTATTCAGGTAATAAGGTCTTATAACATCTTTATAAAAAAAATGTAATTATATAGGTTATAATATAAATTTCATAGCTTTATCTAATGTTTAAAATTATTTTTATGACTTAATATTTTTAAATTTAAAATCTAAAAATATTATTGCAATTTTTTATAACTAATTTATTTTTAACTTGAATTTATGTTTAAAAATTAACCAATGACAAATGTTTTATATTAACTGTGAAAGGAAAACCTTTTTAAAAAAAATTATTATGGTATTCTTATTTAGTTTCTTTTCATTTATAGATGTAGTTTATTGCAATCATAAACTAACCTGTTGCTTCAAATCAATTATTTTATAAAACTCCACAAAACTTATGTGAACATAAAATTTATAGTTCATTGTTTATAGGTTCATCTCGATCGACAACAACTGGATTGCAAAGAAAAAGTCCAACTTCTGATGCTGGAGTACAGGTATCTGTTGGTAATGATATGATGAGATCCTCTAGAGACCCATTAAAGCCACGAAACAGGGAGCAAGTACAAAGTAATCTTCAGAATAGACGAAGGATGCCTGTTAATCGTCAGCAAAATAATCGAAGAAGCAACATGTACAATTGTAATAGACTTTAATTCTCCTTGTATATTTAATATTGAGTTAAATATTAATCTAACCAAGTTAAAGGATTAAATTATTTTAGACTTGGTTATAGAATAGTATAACTAAGAGTACTTGGTTTTATTTGAATGCCTCTTGTATAATTAATCTTTATTTTGAAGTTTTATTTATAAGTAATTAATTTAGGTTGTTTAGAATTTATTAAACTACTTTTTATGTATCTCCATCTTATATGGAGGGAAAAAAGGACTTTCTAAGCTTACTTAGTTATTAGAATATCTTTCTTCTATATGCTTTAAAACAAGATGTTGTATAAATAAAAAATTTATTCTAATAATTTGTTTACATTACAAGCTATTTGTCAATGATATTAATTTATATTTATTCTACTTTGATTAATTGTCTTTACTGATATTTTTAAACTTGTCGGTTTCAATGTATTTTATATGAAAGTAAAAAAAAAATTTATGATTTTTAAATTAAAATGCATTTACTTATGATCTAAAAGAATTTAGTTTTAATCTATTTAACAAAATTAATATTTTGTAATATTAAACCTTAATTTATTAAATTTTGAAGAGAGATGCAAGATTAAAAAGGTATCTTCTGTAAATAAAAAGCTTATGTCCTTTTAATGTAAATATTTAGATGCCCCTAGGCGGGGCAGAGGAAGATCAAGTAGTTCTGCATCTTTGGATAAATTCGAAAATGAATACGACTTTGAACAAGCAAATGCAGAATTTCAAGAACTAGAAAATAAGTTGGCTAAAAACACTTTAGGTAAAAACTTAAGTTAATCACTTGTATTAAATGACAAATTTATTATATTTTAGAATTATATTTACTGCATTTAAATTTTTCTTATTGTAAAGATATTTATTCAATCTTGTATTAAAAAAAAAAAATATATATATATATATCTAAGCATGTATAATAGTTGTAAATAAAATTAACTAGTAAAAAGATCTTTTAAATTTCTAGTTAATTTTATCTTTCAAATGTAAAATTTACATAACATAACTTTTCGTTAGCTATGTAATTGAATGGATGTAATTATTTCTCTTGTAGAAGATACTGTGGACTCTGGTGCTGAAGATGCATCTGGATCGTATAATAAAGAGAAGTCCTTTTTTGATGACATTAGTTGTGAAGCTACTCAAAGAAGTAAAGGGTATGTTTTAGGTTGTTGTTTGATTTGGATTTTTTATGTATAAAAAATTAAAACTTCTAACTTTCTTTTTAGATTGCCAAGATTTGACTGGAGATATGAACGAAAGCTTAATGTAGAAACATTTGGTGTTTCGGCTAACAATGCCTGGCTTCGACGTCGACGAGCTAGAGGTGGTTTCCGTAGGGGATTTAGAGGCCGTGGAGGATCAAATAGATTTGCAGATGTACCAGCTCAGAAAACGGGTAAAATTCTACTTGGATCATATTTTAAGATCTGTAAGAATTGTGTTTATAAATGAACTATTAATTGAAAAATTAAGTCTTTCAATTAAAATCCATTTCAATTGGAAATAATATATATTTGGAATATTTAAAATTCATTTTATGTATATCTAAAATTAAATTAATCTATACTTGGATATCTTACAAAATTGAATTTCTCTGTACTTTAATTGCTTTTCTTATTAAAAGTAATCTAAAATACTTAAGTTCAGATATCTTAAAGTTGTCGTTTGATTTGATATAAATAATTCCTTTGTAATTTTAGTTACTTTTTGATGAAACTCCTGTTATTAAAGAAGTTGAAGTTGTTACTCTTGAAGAGAAACCAGAATCAATCCCAATTATTGAAGTTACAGTTGAGGAAGAGAAGAAAGATTGGCCAGAACCAAATGTGAAAACTGAAGAAACTGTATGGAACTGAACTTCTGAAGATGTTTAGAATTTGTAAAATATATTTATCATTAAGAATTAAATTGTGATTTCTTTGAGCTTATTTTACACCTTAACTTATATGGTGTTTTTGTCTAGTCTTAATGGTAGGAATAAGAACTATATTGATTAAAATTAGATTCAAGTGCTTGCTTGTTCAAAAAACATTTTATTTAACATTCTTGCTTAGTAAGCAAGATGGCATTCTTTAAATTATCGCTAATTTAATTATGGCTGTAACTTAAGGGGGAAAAACAAAATACTTTGTATCCAAGTTGTAGTCTAATTTATATTTTATCCTTTTTAACTTTTTACAGCAGTAGCTATTATGTTAAATGAAGCATGTTAGGATATGATGCTGAGAAATAAGTGTAAGCATCCAATTCTAATATAATTCTGTAAATTTAAATATTTATATATACATATATTTGACTTATTATAAATTTGTTTAATTGTTTATAAAGAAATATTTTGGATAAAATAAAGTCTTCATATTATATCTTGCTGTTTAATTTCTTTTTAAAGTTTTGTGCTTGGATAATTTATTCTTGACATAACAAAACTATCAATGTAAATATTTCTAGATTTTCTACAATCTAATATTTAAATACAGAAACATTTAATATTTTTAACATTACATACAGTTCATCTTTTTCATATGCAAATGAAATAAACAATATTTAAAAATCTTTTTAAATTTTATAACAGAAGAAATAATTTCAGTTAACTAGTGCTTTATATTTAGTTCGTACCACACCATCCTAAAATATTCAATTTTATGGGTTTTTTTAAATAGAAGCTTATACAACAAAGAATTTTGCTGGTTGGGTCTTGTTTTTATCTATAAGTGATTATACAATGTGGGCAACAAAGATAAGTATTTTTTTTTTTTTTTTTTTATACTTGTCTTTTTTTTTTTTTTTTTTTCTCTCTTCAATATTAAAAAGGTTGTTAAGATAATTGGTTGATGGACAGACTTTGAATATTGTTCAGATTCTGGGTTTGAGTGACCATACCAAATATACTGACGATCATACTGTAGTGACTACCATACATGTAGGTGGTTATGGCAAAAAGATTGCAGATAAGGAGGGCAACCACAAGAGTTCAACCGATGGTTACTGTCTCTTTCTCGGAACTTGTTTTTAGAGTCAAATTGGATATCAACTCTCCTTGGAGAGTCTGCCATTCATGAGTGGTTGGATTGTAACTGTCCTGTTGCTATTTTAATTGGGGCTGGAAGTAGATTTGAAGAAAAAGACCATTGTGGAGCCTAGTAAGAGCCATCTTTGTGCTCCATGTCATGTGTTGAGCCATAAGGTTTATCCCCTATGCCCGAAATGAGTAGCTCAACTCCTGCCCACATCTTGACTTGAACACAACAGACTCTTCCAGTAACAATGCAAGTCCTGGAGCGGTTTGTCATTGTTTGAGATTATACGGGTTCATGGACTTGGTTTAGATGTTGCTGTCAACCAAGTGAGGTAAGAAACTAGTCACTAAGGCACTTATAGATTACAGGTAAATTGCAAAACTTTTATTTAAGCATTTAGATTGTTAAGGACATATCAAAGAAATTTATTTTGATGTTGTAAAAAGTCATTGGAATGTTTTTATGGTATTGTGAGAGATTAAAAATTGTTGAAATCATACACAGTAGCATTTTTAAATGGATGGTAAAAATGGAATATATGATGTATAATGGATGTGTATGACATGTATATATAATGAGCAAAAATATGAATTTATTCTTTAATAGTATTCAACAAAAGAATTATAATGTATATTAATTTCAAACTTTTTATAATGAAAAAAAGGTTTAAATAAAAATAATATATCTAAGTATTTGTTAAATATCATAGAAAAGTAATGAGCATTTACCTTTATTACATCTTCGTCTATCGAAAAAAGAGAATTTGTTGTAAGAAGATGTTTTAATTATGTGTCTTATCACTTTAAGATGTATAAAATGAATATAAGTCTGTGAAAAAACGAGACTTTTGTGAACAAGATTAAATATTTAAAAAGCTCATTAAAATCAGTCTTGTAGGCTTAAATGTATATTTTAAATTAAAGCTTTAAATTAGTAAGTACAGTGTCCTTCGATGTGATACAGAATAGTTTATTAGTAAACCATTGTTCCCGTGTACTCATGGGATGAATATAATCCTCTGTGTCGCTCACATTGCCGAAAGTGATGATTTTCATCCTATAATTTTTTTTTCTTACACCAGGCGAGCAGTAAGCCATCGCAACTGGTGTGAGTATTAAACTGAGTAGACTAATTTATCCAAGAATGTGATAGCAATCAAACACAAGCTTTTGCTGTATATACCCATCAGCATTCCCCACTTAGCTCTTTTCCTTCACTCTTGGTCAATTATTCATTAAAATACTTATTATTTGATCAACTATATGGCATGTTCTTATTCCTGCCAAGTTCCAATCTAAAGTTTTGCAAGAGGAGTTTAAGACCCTTGCTGTGCCAACACACTCCAAAATAAATATATCTCCGCCGTTTTTAATGCACCCCTGTTCATCAAAAGCAAAAATATTCATAAAAGATTTAAATACTGAGCCCATTCTGGTCTACATTAATAATCACTAAATTATTTTTTGAAAAATTTCTTCATATTCAAAATAAATTATTCCAAGAAATTCTGGCATACGATCCTGCTGTGAAAAGTTCTGAAAAGAGACCGAGAGCCATTCTCACTTAGGAATTTGACTCTTCATCCAAAGTCAAATGACAGAGGGTTTATAATAAATAGTCGTTGTGAAACTGAGCTGCCACTCTTAAATTCCTCTTTTACCCTATCCCACCTATGATAAAAAAGAGATATTTTACCTGTGATCCCACTGAACCATTCTCTCTTCCCCCAACTGGCAGAATCAATTGTATTTTATTTATATTTCATAAGAATTTTCTTGCTTATAATTATTGCATTAAATTTTCGATGGCATACTGCACAGACCACTAATTGTTTCCTTATATTTTTTATTTTTTTTTTTTTCAGAGTGCTTGCTTTGTTAAATGTTATCTTTTTAAAAATATTTAACTACCTTAATTATCTCTTAAATTTTATTAATGATTAAATGGAGGTTTAGTGGCATTGTTTTTTGCTACAAAGGTACTCCAAAGGAGAGTCTGCTGCCCCTTCGTCCATAATGAGATAACACCCCTACTATGTACTTTTCTTGTTTACCAAGCTACAATGTGCACTACTTATATTTCATTGACTAGTTATTTTTAATTATGTTTTTATTTTTTACCCCTTTTTTTTTTTTAGTAAAACAAAAGAAACCGATTTAAAATAATAACAATTCCTTTATTTTTTTTTTTTGTGCATCTCTTTATCATTTTTGCGGCATCTGCAATTGGTCCCTAATTGTACCGAATTTTTTTCTTCAAAATTTTTTAAATTTCTTGATTATCAATTTTCTTTCATTATTTAACGAAAATATTTGAAGCACTATCTAATTTTTTTTTTTTATCTTGGAAAATTAATCTAGATAATTCCTCTAATTAATTTTTATTTTTTTGTGTATGGTTGTAGCATCTAACCATAACTTCTCACAATATTTATTATTAATTTGAAATCCTTAAATCAAGAGACGGATTATTTATATACTGCTAAAAAAATTGTTTACATCATTTCATAATTATTATTATTATTTATATTACTTTTACGATTTTTCGACAAAATGATTTTTCACGTAATTTTTTTACCCATTAACATTCTTCCTGAAAAGATTGTCCAACAACTTACGGATACTGCAGAGCATTTTAAATTTAAAGAATTGCTTATAAACATTTCAAAAATTTTATACATTTTATTTTGTTTTTAATGTGTTCTGCCTGTTTAAATAAATCTTTACCCTAAAATGCTATATTCAAAAGCATGGACATCCATCTTCACACTGGAAGAAGTAGGGACAACGATAATGTTACAAAAATGTCATTGAGGCCCTGTAGAGAAAACAGTCGAGTGGGTGCAATAAGATGAGACAGTGCACAACACAAAGTAATGAAATTTCCCTGCACTGCAATTGAAAAATTAACAAGGTACTACTGCTCATCTTCTTTCTGATTTTACTCTTAATAACTATGCAACACAGCTCCAGATCTATGTTTTGAAGCAAATGCTGCAATTTGAAAAAAAGAAAATATTAAAAGTTGTTCCCTACCTTTTTCCTGATATTATTCACCCTATTTGTCCTCTATGATTAATGGCCATCCAGAAATCAAAAATAACAAATCTGTTTTAAATATGAAACTATTTAAAATTTAAGAATATTTTTGATTAAACAAATACAAAAAATAGAATACATAAAAAAAATCAATACAATTTTATTTACATAAAATTATAAGGTTAGTATTTCTTTTTACATGAATTTGTTTTTGAAAAATTGTTTTGCATCTCTCTCCACTGTTCAATGTTATTCCTGAAATAAAACATTCCAAACTTTTTCATTAAGGTATTTGCATTTGGATTATTTTTCAAAGTTCTTTCTTCTCTACCCAGAGTCTCAATGATTAATTTCTTTTGTTTTAAGGAAAGTAACATCCATATGCGTGCCATTGTAAGGCTCCCATTTCTGTCAGAAGCTATATCAGCAATACTTGACTAAAAAGATAACAAAATTAGCACTTTCTACATTTATTTTAAAACAAAATTCTTTTCTTTAAAAAGTATTACTTGATTGAAATATTTCTATAAATAATGAATACACAAACATTTATTTCGTTATATCTTGTATAGCACTAAAAAATTGAAGCAAACAACAACAGCAAAAAAAAAAAAAAATCATTATATAAAAATAAAAAGCCTAATTTTTATATTAATTTTGTAGACATGATTCCTTTTTTAATCCAATATTTAAATCTCATATATGTGGTAAGAAAGATCAAATTAAAAGTTATCGAGAAACACATGAAATACATCATTATGGTTGTAATTATATGCAATCAATGAAATATTTGTTTAATCTAATAGCGAACTTCCTTAAATTTTTCTTTTTAAATATCTCTAAAAATTATGAATGATAACTTTTGCTCAACTTCACAACATATCAAATGAAACGATACTAAAAGAAGGCTTAGCATTTTTTTTTTTTTTTTAATTTTGTACTTGAAAATATATGAAACAACACAACAAATACATTTTTTTTTTAAAAAAGAAGAGTAATTATAATATAAAGGTACTGAATTCTTTTTGGACAAATAATGCTATTTACCTTCATAGATTGTATAAGTTTGTCCTTGCTTTTTTCCCCAACAACATTACTGGCAAAAAAAGCATTAAGAACATGGCATCCTTGAACATGACAAGCCAAGTATTTCAAATCTTGAGGTTTCATATTTAACAGACTGTTGACAATCTTAAAATGGGAAGAAAAGGAAAAACAAAATTAAATCATTATTGAAAAAATATGTCAAAAAAGGTTACTAATATTTTTAAATCAATACTTTAAAAGTTTTAAGAGATTTGGAATGCAAACATTTATTTATTTCATTACATTTTGGAATGAAACAATGCATAACTCTTATATATGCATTACATAAGAGTTTGTATTAAATAAAATTTAATACAAACTCTTATGTAATGCATATATAAGATTATTATAATACATTTCAATATCAAGATAAGTTAAAATTAAGAATTCCTGGTTTAGTAAAATATCTAGATAAATATTCAAGTGTAAATATTAATGAAATAAGGGTAAACTGAATTGTTTAATGAAAACACCTGCTGAAATTCTGAATTTTCGAAAAGTTCATACTTTTTTTTTTTAATATTATTAAATTCCTTTTAACAGCTAATTTCATGAAAAATATTAGATAGTTTATGCAACAGTGAAATTAAAAAATAATTGGTAATAAAAAATAATAGTTATATTTACTTTAATAGGTTTTTTGGAACTTTAAAAGGGCTTGAACAAGTAAAGAACCTTGTAAACATATGGATAATTTGGGTTGATCATTAACTAGGAAACCCAAAGCCCGTGGAACCAATTGAATTTGTTTTTCTTCAGGTTCTAAACATTGAAGACATAGCATAATATTCTGAAAAAAAAAAAAAAAAAAAACAAACAATAAATATAAATAACAGAAACACTATTTTTGATACAATACAGTGTTTAAAATTCACAAACTTAAATAGACAAAAGAATTCAAACTTTATTTAAGTATAAAGAAAACAGAAAATAATCTGTTCTGAGTAATTTAATCAATTGTATTTACATAAAAATATTATAATTAAAAACAGATTTTATATTTTATCCAATTATGTGGTTTAAATAATAAAAATCAAAGCACTATAGCATTTAAATATGAACTATTATCATGAAATATTTTATTTGATAAAATCGTTTAGGAATTATTATTTGAAAAGATGAATACTACCAAGACCTTCAGAAAGTGGTAGAAAATTTTCTAAAAAATTCCTGATTTGAAATGTTTAATTTATCTAACAATGAAATTCAAACTAAATGTATGTCATGCAATTTTTAAAAATCAATAAATAAAATTATGGGGGCCTGATGGCTAGCGCTCTGGCGTTCGGTACCACAGGTATCGGGTTCAAATCCCGGCTTTGCCCATGGGTGTTGTAGTGGTTTGTAATCCACTTTAAACCGTAGGTCCCGGGTCCTAATAGGATCGTAGAGCGCTGCGGGGCATTGGTGCTCCGCCTCCGTGTGGCTTACCATCAAGTTACACGTGCCCCCTGGGTAATGCAAAGTGAATAACATCGCTGCAGCCCTTATGGCGAAAGATCACGGTCTATTTACCAGCTGCATTAGAAGAAGAAAAAAAAAATAAATAAATAAATAAAATTATTCAATTTACCTATTTTGACATTATTCAACATAGATACATGAACTTTTAATAAATTTTTAATCTTGTGAAAAGTTTAGGAAGAGCTTGATAAATTATTAATGATAGGTGGTAAAAAAGTAGTACATACAAAGGCACAATTGCTATTTGCAACATAGACTAACTATATTGCTTCGTTATTTGAAAAAAAATTGTAGCCCATCAATTTTGTTACCTTGATTTTAGAAAGAAATCTATTGGAATTAATAATAAATTAATAATATATTTTTAAAAATATATATTTTTAAAAATACGAGTATTTTTTATATATTATATTAGATATTTTTGCTTGTCGACTTAAAAATTTATACACTTTAATTATTTTCCTCCATGTTTGACATTGCAACAAAGCAGAATAAAAAACCTGTAAGAAAGAATGATAGTTCAGTAATATCTGTTAATGGTACCTACAGTCACTCATGAATTAGTTCAGGAATGATTGTAGGTACCTTTAAAATAATTTGAAACTATGAATGAAAAAAAAACTACCATCTTTCCAGTAAAACTGCAACAAAAATTAATTAAAAATATAAATAATAATATAAATTTCAACTCTTTATATACAATATTGACATTAAGCTAAGTTACTTTAAAAAAATTAAATCAGTTTTAATAATAAAAATTAGAGGTATGTTGAGTTTCTTCAAATTAGAAATCGTGCTTATTAAAAATTTATAATAATAAAGAATAATAATTTTATAATAATAAAGAAACTTTTATATTTCATAAAACAAATTTAGTTGCTTTACTTTTAAAATTGGCTTTATATATGAATGCTGATAATTCCCTCTAACATTACGCTAAGTTTGATTAATTAAATTTTTGGACAATGATACATTTATTTAATCTGCTTATAAAATAATTATTATTAATAATAAATTAATAATATTTAAAATGAAAATCAAAATTAATTAAATAATACATATTTTATTTTGATATACTTAATTAAAATTCACTAATGCAAGTACATTTTGATTAGATTTTTTTAACCACATAGAACACATTAAAGGATAATAATAATAATAATAAAATCATTTAAATAGCGTCTAAAATGTTAGTACACATAAAATAAGTTTACCTTTGTAAATTGAGCTTGTTGAATCTTTAGACGATTACAAGTATCTGCTATTGATAAAAATATTCCATAAAAGCGAGAACTAAGAATTCCTTCAAACATACTGCCAACTTTTTCATTCATTAATTCAAACTAAATAGAGAGAGAGAGAAAAAAAAGAGAACTTAAGAAAATGTATATAAACTGATGAATAAATTTATATTTCAAACTCGTTTTACATATGCATTCTAAATAAAATTAAAGTAAAAATTGTTTACAATATAACAAAAAAGTATATTCAATAATTTTATCTTTATAAAAACTACAAGTATAAATTTGTTATATATTTAGCATTTTAGTATTATTAAAAATATTTTTTTAAATTTTTATAGACAGACTTTTAAAATTTATCAAAAGAATATTAAAAACTACTTATTAATTTCTACATAGACATGAAAAGACAATTTTCAGAGGTTGAAACATTAAAATAAACTTATAAATAACTATCTAGTTTAAATCAACTAACAGATTGTATATTTATTTTTTAAAAATTGTTTCATTTATTTGGTTTGTATGAAATACTTTTATTTTGTAAAAATATTTTAATGCTAAAAAAATAAAAATAACATCAAATATGTAATCTTGGCAGCTAATCTCAAGAAACACAAGATTGCTATTAGTTTCGCCTATGCGTAATGGGTGAAATATCATAAAAATTTATAAGAGGTTCTATGTGGAATCCTAAAAATTAAAATTTCAAACAGCAGCATTTGATAACTATTTAAAAATATTTTATGCAATTAACAGCATTAAGGCAATTATATTATAAAAAAGTATAACAAGTAAAAAAAATTAAATGATAGAAATAATTACATACCAGAGCTTTGCTTTCAACAACATTGAATAATTTTTTGTACAATATAATTGCCAACAGGATGGCTTACAAGAAATTCTAAGGAATCAACAATATATTCATTCCATAAAGTGCATTGTAATTCCTCATCAGCAGTTTCAAACATTTTTTCAACAACAAAGGAACAATTTCTATGAAGGAAGGCTTTTTGGAACACTGTTAAAAAGAAAATTAATTCATATTATAATATAACAAAAACATACACTTTTAAAGGTTTATCATGCTATATATATATATATATCATATATATATGTGTTAGTATTATATTTATAAAAGATTTTATATTTGTTGTATAGATATATTAATTTATTTAAAAATGGTTCACATTTCATGCACATCAGATAAATTTTCTCATGGTATTTGGTATTATTATTATTATTTTGAGATTTTATTTAAATATCTTTGTAAGATTGATGAAGATAGTTTTGATAATAATATAATTTTATGAAAAATATGTTTGCCCTTTTAAATCAAATTCTATTTTATTTACTATTAAAGAAAGATCATGCAATTAACAACTACATCAAATTTATGCAACACAATCATTTTATACTGAATACAACTTCAGTTAATATATAACTTGTTATTAATATTTACCATTTTGTTAAAATTGCCAATGAAAAAAGCATATTATATGCTTGTTTCATTTTACGTATTAAATACATAATTGTAATTTTTATATATAATGATAAAAAATATTTAGCAACATGTTTAGAATATTACATGATCAATACAAAAATTTTGAATTATTAAAAATATTTTTTTATACTAGAATTTATATTTTTGTATAATAAGAGTAACTTACCCATTATCATTTTTTTCAGAGAAAATGAGAGTAGCTAATTTGGAAATGAGTTTTCTACAACGCTTGGGAATGCGTTTTTTTAAGATACACATAAGAGTTTGAATTACAGTTGCAGAAGAACTATCAGTAACATAATCTGTAAAAATACATTACTGTTATGATAAGTTTCATTAATAGTAAAATTTACTCAATAAATTTATCAAGAAAATATGAAATTTACAATCAAAATTTCTTTGCTCATTTCAGCATTAAAAAAAAAAAAATTTTTTTTTTTCATACTATTCATTAAAATTCATATTACTTTTTAAAATACCATAGAATAAAATATACAATTATTTCAGTTGAAAAAAATGAACAATGAACATAAAAGTGGTTATCAAAATAAATAATGGTAACACCTTTACTAATAGAGTTATAAGAATTCTTTACTAATATGGCATAGGGCAGCATCTGGCATGTAATACAGCTTGAATTTGCCTGGGAATTGAATCATACAAGCGCTGAACAGTGTTTAGAGAAATATTGAATCATTCTTCACGGATATATTGTGAAAGATCCAAGCAAAGATGCCGATAAGATTCCAGATTGATTACTATAAAATAGACCATAATAGTTATGATATAGAGGTCTGGGGAATGTGTGGGCAAGGTTGATGTTTCACTTCATCCTCGTGTTTCTGAAACCAAGATCGGACTGTATAGGAGCATAACAAGGCTCGCTGCATGTATAGGAGCATTATCATCCGGAAAATTCCATCTCTTACAGGAAACAAAGTTTGCATCATAGGATGAACCATATAAGCTAAAACTTTCTATACTTTTCCCAAGTGATTCTTCCTTTCAGGTTATGATTGTGCCAACAGAAAACCAAGACATGGCTGCCCGTACAATGACAAATCCACCTCCATGCTTGATAGTTGGAAGGAGACAATCACAATCATACACTTGTACAGGTGTCCTTCAAACATGCATCCATCTTGTTATGGGGAAGATGATTTGTCTGATCCTATAACAGTCTTTCACTTATCAATCGATCAGATTTTGCAGTTGTGGCACCACTGTAGACAATATTTGGCATAAACAGAAGTGACAAGTAGCATGGAAATTGTTGCTGCACCGTAAATGTCCTATTTATCAAGGTACCTCCTAACTGTTATTATTGACACAGGAGAATCCAAATGCTGATTGAGCTCTGCAGTCACTTTGGTTGCAGTTGTTTCCTTTTTAGACATTATAATCTGCTTCACTATCTGACTGTCTCTTTCGCTCAGCTTTTTTAACCCCCACTATTTTACTTTGCCAAGCTTGTCTTGCCATGCTGTCATGACATTAGACACCATATTTCTAGAAACACCTAAAAGCTGAAATGTTCTGGTCATAGTTGCTCAATCTAGTAAGGTTCCTACAATTTGGCCTCTCTGAAAGTTTACGATTTTGACAAAAACCCCAAACATATACAACTTCACTAAAGCTATCTCATACTACCATGATATATATTTTATATTAAAAAACATACCCGATAGCTAAGATTACATTTTAATGCTTACGAAGCACATTCTTAAATGTCACTTTTATTCACTATTATTTTGATAACCACTTATATTTAATTTTAGTATTGCAAGGGTTTTTTTATATTTCCCTCCCTCCCCCTCCTTTTGATTCTTCTATATCTAAGCCAATCTATATATCTTCTAAGTTTGAAAAAAAAATTTCTAAACATAATACATATACATTATTGATTCTTGCAAATATTTAGTAGAAGTTTACGGATAGGAAAAAAAAAGAAATATAATTTCTGAATGAAACCTGATAGAAATAGATCTAAAGCAATGTTCCATCACAGTGATGAAAATGGATGATTGGTTTTTAATTATTTTTATAAGTATTTCAAACATAAGTCTTTTTTTTTTTTTCCTTTCAAGATCAATCTTAAAATAACTTGAAAGAATAACAGGAATTTACTGGTGGCCTCATGTGTCCAACATCACATGACAATCTTTTATGAGATTTTACATACTAAATAGCAGAAAGACACATTCATAACAATAAAGAAAGAAAATAGTACTAATTTGATTCATAATAACTTACCAACAATATTCTCAAGATTTAATAATGCTTTTGCCATTTTCTTGAGAAGTTTAGTGAAAAATTTTGGGACACTTTCTAATACAATAGGAGCAATTGGCTGTTTGGCTTTAAATGTTTCTTCATCTAAAAAAAAAATGATTCATAAAATAATTTTAGCTGCGACTCATTATATTATTGACATTATGAAATAACACATTGAAGAGCTTCAACAATAAAGTTCTAATTTATATCTATTCATTGTATGAGTTATGTGCATATCAGAAAATAATATAAAACATGTGAAATATGTTTTAAAATATGAAATATGTTTAAAAACTCCTTTTAGTAAGAACAATTTTCCAATTTATAATGCCAATTAAATCAATTTATATTATATTTTAAATTTAAAAATTATAAACATATAGTGTACCTTTTTACAAATATACAAATTAAAGTTTAAAAAGTAGTTATTAATTGTTATAAAATAAAATATTATTTTAACTCACTGGAATATTGTTCACGAAAATTCTTTTTATGCTCCACAGATTTTTTGCTCATAAAATCCGTTGTAGCACTCATATCTCCTCCAAGTGCTCTAATTGCTGTACAAACAACATGACAAGTGTATTGATTTTGAAGGCAACAATCAAAATTTTCTATAATAAATTCCGCTAAATCACTGATCCATGAGATGAAATAGGAAACATGTTCTTTTTCTGGATTGTCTTCATCTGCTTCCATAATTGATGACCAATTCTAAAAAAAAAAATTAAAAAAAAAAAATTTTTTTTTTTAAATTCATATAAAAGAAAAAAATTACTTAAAAGGCCCATTAAACAAAAATTATTATAAGATACGCAATTCAAACCATATCATATTGAAAAATAACATAAGAACTTTTAAGTATATTATAAGCTGAATTAGTTTATAAATTATTTAACAATGATCCTTGTTTAAAATATTATTAAAAAAAAAAAGAAAGACAATTTTTCTGATATAATGTATACAAATAAAAATAAAATTTTTAAATTAAATATAATTTTTTAATACCTTGATATTTTGAATAGCAATATTTAATAACAATTCTGTTATATGACTTGCATTCGCATTGGTGACAACTTCTTCTTTTTCCTTAACAAAAGCAGTCATGAATTGTTGAGAAATAGCTGGATCTTGACTAACTGATAACAATAATTCAATGCAATGGCTGCTAAATCGATGACATGATAATTTTACTTCATATCCTTCACTTTCCTGGAGTACATTAGAAACAAAAATATCTAACGAAGAAGAAAAGAATAAATGTTAACAAATTTTAGCTATTATAACACATTAAATAACAAATTTTATAAAAAAAATTTTTTTTTAATACTTTTATGTAGATGTACTTTTCACTAAAATTTTTTTTTCCTCTTGATATTTACACAATGAAGCTTGTGTTGGCTATGTGTAGTACACGCTTTATGAATGATGCAAAAAAAGATTAGTAGCTAACAGGAAGAAGGGAGCAACCCTAATTATTCATAATGGATATAAAAATGTTTAAAAGATTAAACAATTGGTTCTTGTTTTTAGTAGATAAGCAGTTAATTAGTTACTATCTCCTACACTTAGTTATTTACATCGTATGAAAAGAACCACTTTAAGTTACACAGATTTTTATGCACAGTAGCCATAGGCAATTAATATCCTTATATATTTTAAGTTATATAATTAATTATAGAAAGTCAAATTTATTTAGAACAAAGCACCAAATCGAAGAAATTCACTGCTGATTGTCCAAAGTGCCAAATAGTAAATATATAATGTGTATATTTTTACATTTCGTACATTCTTCTTCTTTTCTTTCTACATTTTATCTCTTACGTCAGCTTATTGAATACTAAGAAACAAATAAATCCCTATTTTTATGAAAAATGAAAAAAAAAAAAAAGTATAAATTCTTAATATCAGTGATTAATGTGGATATCATGACATTTTTCAAAACACAAGTTAAGTTGAAATAACTATTGCCGGTTAGTGATCTCGAATTTTGAACGAAAACGAGACCTAGCAGCTTTGGAACCAAAAATATCAGAATTCCCATTCTAGTTAACTTAAATATCTACCAAATTTACCTTTATGAGATAATGTAAAATTACCTTCATGCTCCTTGTCTATACTATTAACAATGAGATAAAATTAGTGAAACTTTTCTAAAATATACATGTATATTAAAGAATGCCTAAAATTGTACATTGTTATTGTCTTATCAAACATTTTTTAATGCTCTTATGCAAAATTGCCTATTATTGTTTTGTAAGTTTAATATACCTTAAATGACTAAAATCATTTAACTGCCACCATATCATTCATTGTTTTATATAAATGTAAGAAGAACCCAATGAGAAATAAAGTTAATAAATAAATTAAAGGATATTTATAAAGTATATAATAAAAGGAACTCTTTTGTAAAGCATTTTCGATATTTTTCAGTTCACAGAATAACATTTGTCCTCAAATATAAACACAAAATCTAACCAATGATAGGAATGAAAACCCTTTACAGCAGCACAGTAGCTACAATAAATGGGTTACAACATTTTACAATTTATCTCTGCTTAGAGAGGGAATATAACGGTGATAAAACTTCCCATGGTTATATAATTATGGCAATTTGATTACTAAATTATATATACCCGTTTAAAATTTTAATTGTAATAAATAAAAATTTAATAATTTCTTTGAGCTCATCATAACTTTCTTTTTCATGATTTAAGAAAAATTTGCATATATAAAAAGGATGAATGGAAAAGCATTACAAAATTATTTAAGTTGCACAACAAATTTCAGTGAATACAAAAAGGAACATACCACTATCTTCATTGGTTAGACCTCCATTAAGTGTCTGTAATATCTTTTCATAATATGACACTAATTCAATTAATTTTTTATCTTTTTCCTTCTTTTCTGAGTCATTATAATTTTGTTCTTGATAGTTATTTTTTCTTGAGTATGAATCCCTTTCAGTGCCTCGATTATATTCTCTATTTTGAGAACCTTTATAGTCCTCTTTGTAATATCTAGAATTTTCAACAACTTTTCTTCCATGGTATGAATGAGGAGAATTGTTATTAAATATTGCTTGCCGCTTAGTTGGTGGATTGTCAGATAGCTGATCTTGTAAAATTTTATCTTTTGGAGAAAAAGCTTTGCCTACATCAAAATTTAAATTATTTGCATTCTGATTTCTTTTATCTCTCTTTCGTTTTTTAGAATTAATATTTCCTTTTCTATCTTCAAAAAACAATGCCTGTTCTTCCATAATTTTGAACAATTATTCCTTATTTACAAAAGGATAAAGTATAAATACTAAAAAATAATCTGCCAGTAACGAAGAACTTAAACAACGTGCTCGCAAAACTAGAAAACCTCAATAATAATAAACATTTATGAAGTGTTGCCATTCCGAAAGTTTTTAAGGAAAATTCGAATAAGAGAAAACTGACAAATGTTTATTTTACAGAAAAAAGACAAATACCGCAAAAAGCTCAAAGTAATTTAATGAGTTTCGAAAAATTTAATTTATATTAACAAACATTCAAGTCCAACTATTATGTTTCTTTTGTTTTTTATCATGTGTGGACTTGATGTTGTCGTGGTTAGAGATCAGCGGAGTCTCCAAAGCAGTGAAGCTATAAAATAAAAATAAGTATAAGCGACTATTTAAAACAGATTCAATAAGAGAAACTTTCATTTCAAAACTTTTATTTAAAATAAACGCTGATTTTTACGTGATTTTATTCACGTGTGTTTTAAAACTGGCATGAAATATGTGTTGTTAAATATAACGATTAACCAATATGAAGTCACGTACTTTGTAGTTTGTTTTGAATTGGCTGGTTTTCAAAATATAAATACATTATCATTTCAATATCCTCAAAATAAAGCCTAAGGATTAGTTCATAAAAGTTAATTTAAGCATCAATAACAGATTTTTCTGTTTAAATTTAGTAATGCATTTGTAGTATTTGAACAATTGCTTCTTCATAAAATTCTAGAGATATTAAATTTTATTATATTCCTGTCGCTATTGAATTTGATAGTTCTTGTGGGGAAGGGTTCAGATTTTGCCATGTTTCTTTCCCCCGTTAAATAGAATAGCCAAAACCACAGTATTTTGTAACCACAGTGGCCATTTTGTTTGAATTTGATAGTTCTTGTGGGGAAGGGTTCAGATTTCGCCAAGTTTCTTTTCCCCGCTAAATAGAATAGCCAAAACCACAGTATTTTGTAATCGCAGTGGCCATTTTGTTTGTTTAGGGGTGACTTGACAAAAACCGCAAGGCAAAAAATCGCCAAATAAATTAGCAGAACTCCAAGTCCGCAATTGTAGTATTCTGACCAATTGCTTCATAATTTTTCGGATTATTGAACATTTGTATATTCTTATGTTTATTCGTCCTGCAAAGTTTGTTCATACATGATAAATTGAAATTCGTGAAAGGATTTCGGTTTTATAAATTTTTCTTCCTCTAAAAGGCCACTAGTGAATTCTAACTAGAACTTTCTATTTAGTGATTACAAAGTTTTAGAAATATCGCAAAGCTTTATTCAAACTCGGTTGTGTAAAACATATGGAATATAAGAGATCTGAACAATACGCATTAAAATATATTTATCTGTAAAGTGTGTAACATGCACACATGTGAACATAGAAACGATTATCATAAAATAATAGGCTAAAGACAGTCTGATTGCCCTTTTTTTTTTTTCCTTATCAAATCTCAGATTCCCCAAATTTCTTTTTTCTTTGGTGCAAGAAGGTGTAACTGAAAGCGTGACAACATTCTTTTTCAGGATGTGGCTGAGCGACTACTTTCCTGTGTTGGCTTAAGTTAATTTTTTATTTTTATTCTCAACAGAAATAAGAAAAAAAGGATAACAAGAATATTATTTAAGGAATCAATTTTTGTAGCTAGAAAATCTGTGTTAGTTATTTATAAATAAAATAATATCATAAATATTTAAGATGAGGATATCTATTTTTCTTAAATTACAGTTATAATTAAAAATTTTTGTGTATAAAACAGTTTAAAATAGCTTCTTGATACGTTTCAATTGGTTTAATTAAATCTTGAATCTTTAAATCATTAAATCTTTCATTAATCCACATATCTAACTACGATCTCTAAAAACACAAACGCCCGTCTTGATCGTTGAAGAAGCAAAGACTTTGGCATGGCTCCATTACAAACCATATTAGTGAGATAGGGCGAAGAGGGTGGTATTCATCATTCATCACTGGCAACTGGCAATTGGCGTACCGATTACGGAGTATCATCAGGGGGAAATACCCCTTAAACCTCCTCATCTTAGTTCATAAATACGATTATAATTATAGTTGGCTGCTTAATTAATATTAATAAAAATACCAGATAAAATTTCCAAAAATTCAGTTAAACTGGTACTTAAAAAATACTAAAAATAAATAAAAGTAAAATGCAAAATAAAAGAATTTAAAGTTAAGTTTAAATTCGGTACAATTAGGGACCAGTTGTCGATGCCACTAAACTATTGCAAAAATGTAAACAAAAACTTAGAATAATGTAAACAACACTGAAAGGGTTATGCTGAATGGTGGCAGCCATGATGATGATCTGTAAAGCAAATAATATTATTCACACACACACACAAAAAAAGGCCGAAATCAGAACCGATATTTTTAGTTATTTTTCATTTTATAATTTTTATTTATATTTTTTTGATTTTATTCAATCCTTTTATTTTCCTAACAAAAAAATAAAAGGGGGAGGGTACAAAAAGCTAACTATTCACTAGCCGTTAAAAGAGAATTATGGTGCACATCGTATCAAAAATATAAAAATAGTGAATTGGGCTTAGTTCATTGCACTCTATCCGACTTCAATGCTGATTATGTGACGTCATCGTAGGATCCTTTCTTCTTCCAGTATAAATATGGACGTTTGTAGAAATAAAAATAGGGAGAAATAAGAGAAAATAGAAAAACTTTTTAGAAATAACTTTTAGGGTTAAATGTTTATTTAAACAACTAGAACAGTATTAAGAGACTAACTTGATTTATTTTATACAAAACCGTTTTTTAAACATTAAAAAATATAGATTAATGAATGCCAGAACATTTCTAGCCAAGCACTAAACTAAATCATTGGGATATTATTCGTTTCGTTAATCTTATACATAATCACAATATATACACAGATTAAATCTCTAAATACTGAATAGTAAATATTCTAATTCTAAAATAAAATATATACAAATAAAGGCATAATGAATCCTAAATGCGTATTATTAAATTTTCAAATGATTAAATATTTTTATTCTAATGTAAATACGCAGAATATGCGGAATTATATGTAAAATAATACCAAATTTAATTATGTAAACAATTAATAATTATAATTGTATAAAACAAATGACTTTTTCTGGCTGAAAGGGATTTTGAATAATGTGACCACTACGCATTTTAATTCGATATGTTTATCTATTCTATTGTTATCTGAAAAAAAAAAAGTAAAAAAAAAAAAGTAATATACAAAAAAATTTTAAAGTCAATTCCTACTTTTTTTTTTTCATTATATTGCAGAAAGTCCTTTATAAATAAGTTTCATTCATTTTTTTAAGTTTATCTGGCGCCATCTATTGGTAGATATATGCAACTTAAATATAAAAAAAAAAAACTAAAATTAATTAATTAAATTTAATTACTGAATTAATATTTGAAAAAAACTGTATCAACATCACGTGTCATCCACTACAAGTTCAAAAAAATGTATTTCAACTTGAGTGGATGAATAAAAGTATTTTATGAACGATTAAAAATTTGAACAAGATATATATAGGGAGAGTGTGAGCTAATAGAAGGAATTGAAAAAAAAACCAGTGTAACTGAGTTCTTTTAAAGATTTAAAACTCTTAGAGTATTTAAATGCATCAGCAGTTTGATTTTTCACTGGCATTATAATCTTTATGTTTAAAAAATATTGATAGTGGAAAGTGACAGTGGCTAAACATTGATAAAAAGCTTGAATAGTGGTAGCTAAGTCTTTGCAATTATTAACATAACTGTTAATTTGACTACTTTGACGAGAATTAGTGGTCAACTCCAGTTGATGAAACGAAGAACTAACGGTTATTTTAGGAGTGGTACTACATCTCGATGCTAGATGAAGTTAGGAGCAGGCTACTTTTAACACCAGTTGAACTTAGCAGTTGCCCACAGCAGTTATTTAACAGTGCTTCACATATTCGGCACTAGGTGGATTTAGGGGGAGCATTGATTTCAGTAGTCGTTGATTCATATAGGTAATATATTCGCAGTTGATTTTAACGGCTGTTAGAAATATCTACTTTGTCAACGAAAAGTTGATTAGCGTTTAACCCAATGTTACATTAAATTTAGTTCCAGTTAAATTCAATTCTCGGTTCGGGTTTTCGAACCGAGAATTCGAAGGGGGAAACAGAACCTAGCGGTTCTGTTTTTTTTTTAAATCCACATAAGTTAAGCATATTTAAAACATGAAGATTTTTTATTGAACATTACTATCGCTTGTTAGTTACTATTTATTTATTCATTGAGTTTTTTTTTTTATTATTTTATTATTTTTTAATTGTTTTTGCCTGATGTATATTAGAGTGAATATTTCGCAAATGAGATTTCTGTAACCGCTCAAAGAGATGATAGGTTGTTAGGATATCATATAATACATATAAGATGTGTACTACAATATATATATATATATATATATTAGTTTTAATTCAGCAATTTTAATACATTTTTTTTTATGTGCAATTATCAAAGCAAAGAATGTTAACAAAAAACAAGCAATTATAAATCTTCTTTGTGTGTAATATATTAAGAAATACTGGGTTATGAACATAACATGCCACATATGCAACATTATGCAACATAAAAAATAAATAAATACAACCCATCAAGTTACTTGCATTTAAATAATTATTGTAGAAAACAATAAAACATATAGACACAAATAAGCAAATAAATGAACCCAAAATTTGTAAGCTGAAATATTTACTAACTAACTTTTAGAAGATTTAGGGAAAAAGTTCTGTAGTAATTAGGAAGAAAAATAATGCCGAATTTCTACTTTATATTAGAGCCATTCTTAAAGAAGAGCCTCATTTATTCATCGTTATTTTATAAAACCCAATATATATATTACTGTATTATTAGTTTAAAGAAATAAAAATATTTTATAATGTAGATAATCGTAAGTCACGATGATTCCCAGGGTTGGTCAAATATCGTAATACCTGCTTCTGCAAGCAGTGCCATCTGTAAAAGAGCTATAGGGAATTCCCGAATTGAAGCAGAGTGGAGTGAGTGTGATGGCTGCCATAATAAATGTGGAAATTTTACAGTTCACATCTTGTAGTTTAGTGTTAAATTCGTGTGAAAGAGCTGTCGAAAAGTACCTATTTTCCATAAAGTTTATTGAAAACACATAAATGTAAAACGAGAATTCATAAGAAAATCACAGTTTTTGAAAAATGTTCAGTCATTATCATTCAACATATAATTTAACTACAAATAGAAGATTAATAAATGCAACGTTCTTTCTTAACTAAAAATGGAAACAGAGATTAAGTTATCAGACTTCCGTCAAGTATTACATAGAAAAGGAAGCAAGAATTAAACAAAGAACTAACTGCTACACTATTAGTATGATATTTTAATTCCTTTATCATACTAATACAAGTAATACTTGAGAAAGGTTAAAATTTTTTTTTAGTAAACGTAGAAAGATATATTCATTTGTCAATAAAATAATAAAATTACTGAGAAATAAATAAATGCAAAACATCAATTCAACATCAAGTATTAATAACAGAGACTCTCTAAAAAAAAGCGTCTAAAATAATATACAGTTTAGTATAAAAATATAAACAAAGTATTTTTAAAGAATAAGCGGTTAGAAACACAAATCGTGAGCAATAAATATTAAAAACAAAACAATTTTAATCTTAACAATCATTAGGCACTTCTTTAATTAAATGGAAGTTTATAAAATCTAAAAAGTAAAAAAAGTTTACAATATAATTACAAAATGCAAAAGAAAATTAATTATTTAATCTCTAAATATTGTGGATGAAATAACAGTTTTATTTCAAAAAAGAATATATCTTGTATCTGAAATAAAGATCTTTAAAAAAAAAAATTATAACAAATTTTTAAAACAGTTTTTAATGATGATATTATAGTGGAATTTAAAAAAAAAATATATGATTTTTTTTTTTAAAAACATTATGTAATTTTAAATTAAAATTATCAATTATTAGATTTTTATTAAATATAATAATTAATAATTTATGTATTAATATTTATTATAATTTTTATAACTTATTATATTATTATTATATTTTTATTAAATTGATCAATATATGAATCACTAATCCGTATATGGGTGTAATATGTGCACCACTTTATGATGCCAATATATTATACACAAATTTATTTCATTTCATCTTTTAAAATATAAAAATATTCATGAATATTAAAGAAATGCCGATCAAAACTTTATAAACTCTGAACAAACAGAATTTTAAAAATTTTGACACTTCTAAATGAACAAACAAACAAAAAAAAAAAAAAAAAAGCTGAATGGAGTTAAAATCAATAGAAGTAATCCGCATGTAAAAAAAAAACCATTAAAATTTTAAGTGAATTAAATATTTTATTTCAGAAAAATAATTGTATGTAGAGGATCAATAAATACTCATTGGCGCATCTGTACTTCTTTTGCAATATTTTATCCGATTTGACATTGATTCGGTATAGATTTTGGCATTGATTCGAAGATTCTACTATGAGATTTCTTGCAAAATATTCTTCAATAGTTGAGTTAGATATATGAAGTTCGGGTGGAGGCACTTGCTCATCAGGTCCAAACCCGCTAAATAGCTCAGAGATTTGATTGGTCAGGGAAGCGTCGAATACTATACTGTTGAATTGCATGCCAGGAGGGCCATGAAATAAAGGCCAACCCAATGCCGAACCTATTGATCAATTCATCGATTTGATCCCTCTGCTTTCTTCAGACAATTGCACATTCTATTTGGCGACATAGTATGCTCATGCAATGCGAGATCACATATGCAAAGTGTTGGTATAGTCAAAGTGGGTAGATTAAACACAAATTCGAATGAACGCTATGAACTAGAAAATGAATGTATCATTTTCGATACATTATTGAAATAATATGTTGCCATATTCTGGAATTTCAGCCATTCATTCATTGTCCGCTTAAAACTTAATTAATTGGTTTGGTTTGTCGCTACATCCATGACACCGCCAGGATTCGAACGGGAAGCCTGTGGTACCCATGGGCAGAGCGCTAACCAATTGGCCAATAGGCAGCTTTAATCGATTGCAGATCGGTAGAAAGGTATTTGATTACGAAATTGCGTTACAATCAGATAATTCTTTATAAGTGCTGCTTATCTTACAGTGTAGTTGCATCAATAAATTAATTCGTTATCTCACGGATGAAGGTTGCAAATTAATTATTATTGAAAAATAATGCTTTTTGTTAAATTTAAAAACTTAAAAAATTTCTAAGTAATTTTTTTTTGCACACCTAGTATAGTTCATAGAAAAAAAAAAATTGGAATTTTGATTATAATAATTTTTAAACATAAAAATAAAAATATAAATATTTAGCTTTCTATATATAGAGAGAGATTATTATATAAACTGTGCACTAATCGTCATTCGAGAAAAAAAAACTTTTTTTAATGAAATAATGAAAAGATTTGAATATAAAATACTTAATAATGGACTGAAAAAATATTCATTTATTTATTTTTTATATTAAAAATGTCCTTCCATTCAACATTTTCCTGCTGTTCGTTTCTTAAATTTGTAATACATCTTTAAAACACAGCACAACAAGCCAGATTCTTGTGTAACATGTCTCTCTTTATCTACGATATACAGGCAAATGTCGAACAGATGTTCTCTAGAAATTCGATTTCCTGCCCTGTGCTCTGTGACGACCAATCACAATTCCCTTATCTCATACCGAATGTTGATACAGAATTCGAATCCTCCGCAGAGAAATAGAGAAACCAGTACAATTCCTTAACGTGACAAAAGAATTTATATTCCGAAATTCTGACTTTTTTTCGCCGAGCCTGGAAACCTTGGCGTGCTTTTAATTCCTTCATTTCGGAAATTGAATTGTTTTCGGCGCCCTCCACCTGTTTGGAATTCAAACATATTATTCACTGTTACTGCACACGTAGTTTGAGCTGTTTTGCAATGCAAAACCAACCACAAATCACACGATCATCCAAGTGTTGTTAGTGGAGAGTAGTGAAAAAGAGTGAACACAACTAGTTTTCTGCTCCTGTGAAGTCATGGAATTTAAGTTCTCCTACCGCGTGATTGTTTTTGTTTTCTTTCTGTACTGTTTCAGCCAAGTGACAGCTGCTAAGAAACTAATTGTTGTTTTAGTAGACGGTGTTCGATGGGATTATTTGAATGACCGCAGTTTGAAAGGGTTCCGTCGTATAATGGACAATGGAGTGAAAGCCCCTTATGTAGTCCCTATATTCCCATCTCTTTCTTATCCCAATTGGCAGACTTTAATGACAGGTATGGTATTAAAAGTTAATTCATCTTTAAAATTTCATTATCATTCTATGAAGGCAATTATAAAAGTTAATTGTTTTTTTATTTCACCTGAATTTTTAAAAATTCTTCATTATTTTGGAAACAAAAGAAGCATAAAAAATAATTTTTTAATTGATATATTTTCTAAATTTAATTAACTAGTTTAATTAATTTTTCTAATAATTTCTTGGTATTCTGAGAAAAGAAATTAAACTTTATAAGAATTAATTAATTCGTTAGAAAAATTTATTTATAGAAAATTCACATTTAATATTAAGAATTGTATTTATAAATTAAAAAAATATTTTCTCCAACAAATAACATTTTTCAGAATTTTTAAATAATTCTAAAAATTTACCCAACATTTATTACAAAGGTTTAAAATCAATATTTAGATATAAGAAAATTAAATAAAATTATTATCTGTTTAATTTTTAATAATAATATGTAAACTAATCTTTTCTTTTATAAAGAAATCAACAAAATAATTAAATTATTTGTAGTTTTTTTTTTTCAGTTGAGCATTGCAATAGTAAATAATTTTTTAAATGAACATCAACTGAAATAATCAAAATTTTCGTATTCTTTTTTTTTTTAAAATAAGCATTAATGATAATCGTATTTTATAATATATATGACAAAATTAGTTTAGCATATTAAACATGACTTTCTTTTTACTTCATAAGATATTTAAATATGTTATGATTATCATTTTTACATATGAAAATTTTTGATTTGTTTTTTTTTTTAATATGCATGTTCTTTTGGTAATATTTATACTGTGAATTTACAAAATTTAAATAAAAAGTACATAAGCTAATGAATTATACTTAAAAAATAAATATACCAATTTTTACATATTCATTTTTCTATAAAGAGTTTTGATTGAATAATTAAGATTAAAAAGTATTTTTAAAAAATGCGGGCACCATTTTGTTAAATTTTAATACGTTAAATTCAGTAAATGGATATATATTTATTATTTCTTTGCGATAATAAATATTTTATCAATAAGGATACATAAAAAAATTCATTCTTAAAAAATAACCACGAATAAATTTTTTAATAATTATTTATTATAATTTGATTAACTTAATTTTCTTTGTCAAAAATAACACAAATTCAAGTAAGAGGAAATGGTTTAAATTTTGAAATTTGCAATTTTTTCAAAGAAATAAACCAAAAATGGGAAAATCATGCTTTTATTTATTGATATTAAAATTTCAGATAAAAAAAAAATAATTAAAAACCAAAATTTTTATTTTTAATTTCTGAATATGACCCTATCTTTACTGTTATAAAAAATACACAACATTTTTTTTTTTAGTAAATGAGTAAGAAAAATCAAAGTATTGCATTGTTGTGAAGAATGTTATAGACAAGATTAAAAGTATATTTAAACAATTAAATTTACATTCTCCATATAGCTATTGATCAGTTGCTCGTTGTATTCTTGTATTTTAATTTGCATGCATTAAAGCATTTGTCTTATCAATACGTAAAATAAGTTATGTACTTTTTCAGTAAGCCAATTTGATAATGCATTTGCATATTTTTCAGTATCGATGAAATGCTGCTAATAGATAAAACCAATTAATTTCAAATCTATTTTATCAAGTATATTTTTAGTGGTGCGTTAAAAAAATTTAGAAAATTTTTAGCCTTCTATATACACTAAATTTCTCCAAGTGTGCTGGAGTGTGTGGTGGATAGAGAATTGGGAACTTAATTTTCTCAACTCACTTGAGTTCCCAATTCTTTATCCACTTGTATTCCCAAATTTCAATTCACTTGGGTTCCTAATTATCTATCCATATCCCTATTGGGAAAACAAAAAGCGTCATTTTACTGTGATGGAAACATTAAATCAGTAGGCTGTAATGTACTTTCTTGACGGACGAAGAGGAAGCGAACTCACTTTTATGGTGTTCCGTGGTATATGTAGGTGCATTCTAGATAACATTGAATCCGTATCTGCCCTTTGAGAAGTGAAGGACTTACGTTATATCAAAATGCTTAAATTCTAATTAAAATGTTCTAATCGGAAATGAGCAAAGACTAAAAAATAAAATAATCATAAAGTCTTCCATTCGTAAACCATTAACTTCATTCCAAAAGTCGTATTCAGAGTTTAATAAACACGTATTGTTCCTCAAATGAATTAATTGTTGCACTGAAAATGAAATGTTTACAATCAAAAGAGTTCTAATTACACTGTATAGTAATTTTTGCAAAATGTATTAAATAATTTCACAAATGTTCTCAAAAGGATATCCCGTGTCTCTCTCTTTCATAATTCCTTTTCGATTCAATTCTTTTGTTTATTGAATTAAATCCGTTTTTTACTTTTTAATTTGGTGAATTTTCTATGAATTGCTGTTTAAAAGTCATAAATTAATTTTCATCTATGCGTCAACTTTCAAAAAAAAAAAAAACTTTTCATTATTTACTAATCGAACAATGTCAAGAAATGAATTGGAAAAATCATTCAATTCATACGTTACATATAATATTGTGCTTCCTTTTTTTCTTTTTGTAATTAAATATTTTCGATTTTATATTATTTTTAATACAAATATAACTTAGAATACATAAGAAGAATAAAAATGGCGATTAGAAACCAGTATTCAAAATATTAGTTATGTGGTGTTTTGAAAATGGCTGATAAAAAAAACAAAACCCATCTGAAATATTTCAAAAGGAAGAATTTTTTTATTGCAATTGATTGTTTAGAAGCACATTTCTAGGAAATGTACGCAACGCCATTGTTTTAAAATTATTCATCTGAAACTACTAGAAACTACTAGAAAGTGTATATTTGCTTAACATGATGACTCATATGCTCGTTGAAGTTAGTTCGAGTGGGGAATCTTAAATAAGTTTTCAGCTGATTATTTATGCTTGTTTGAAGTATCACTCACCTTGCATAGATTGTGATTGCCAAATTTTCTGATGAAATCATACGCAGAGCGAATTTTAATGAAAACAATAATTAACATGTAACAGCATTCGTATGCTAACATTTTTAAAAACAATTTTAAATTTTCAAGCTCATTAAAGATACTTCAGTTCCATGATTGCTTAATCATTATTTAATTTTATTGTGATCATGGCAGGAAATTGTCATGCATTTATAATACTGTACGTTATAAAATGATACGTTAAAGGCTTACTGCTAAATCTTTAGCATGCATAGAAATATTTCTTTTTGAAAAAATATCGTGAATTCATATGTATTTAGAGATTTTATAGTAGTAGAAAAAAATTGTATATTGTATTGTTAGTAAGAATAAAATTGTCCACATGGATAAAATTTATGAAATTGTAATAATGCTTCCTTTTACGCATTAGCAAGAGCACTTCCTGTGGCGTGCAGGAGAAATGGTCAGTAGTCCTCGAGACTCTCACCCGAGAGGAAGTACTCCGCAACCTGCGTTCCCGCTGAGAAATGTTTAGTTTACAGTCTCACATCCCGAGAGGAAAATATATTATACGCAACCCTGCGTAATAGTTGTCCTACAGACTCGCATCAGGAGAAGAAGTATCTTTTGCGCACCCTGCGTGTAACCAAGTTTTCGGATTTTCGGCTTAGAAGTGGAATCCTTTCCCGAATCTATAATTATATATCTTTAAATGTGTTAAATATTGTCTATCTGTAATTGTATGCGTGTGGTGTTTGTGCTTGTGTCAATAAAGCTGTGCGTTCTCCAACCTGTGCCCCAAGTATCTCAACCCAACCACACACAGTACAATCTGTTTGCCCAACCTGCATACTACAAAATATAAATAAAAAATAATTTAAAAATTGTCTTCATAGTATTTTATATATATTTGAAACGGTTTTGAAAGATAAAAAAAGAAATTATGCTGCTTCTTAATCCATCCTTGAGATGTTACCCTAAAGATTTCATCAATATATTGCTAATTTAAGATTATAAATATCATAATCTTATTTTATTACTATGTGAGTTTTAAATTGATGCAAACTATGCAAAACTTATCTTGTAATGTTTTTTTTTTTCGTTCTAACGCAGCTGGCAAACACCTAGGCAGCTTGGTCATGGATGCCTTAAGGCAAAGCGCTGCACAGACGTTACTCACTTTGCATTACAGCCCAGAGGGCGCGTGTAACTTGAAGATAAGCCACGGACGCGGAGTAACAATGCCCCCGCAACGCTCTACGATCCTATTAGGACCGGGACCTAGGGTTAAGTGGATTCCGAACCACTACAAACAGTCATGGCACCGCCGGGACTTGGACCCGAAACCTGCGGTACCGAGCGCCGGAGCGCTAGACACTCGGCCATTCAGGTCCCAAATTTGTGAATGCCAACGGGCACGCGGTGTTCCCAGGTCACCCACCCCAGTACTGACCGCTCCCAATGATGCTTGACTTCAGTGATCTAACGAGAACCGGCATATTCAGCATGGTATGGCCGTTGGCTATCCTAAAGTTATTTATTAAAGCACAAACGTTCATCGTCACGCTGGAAGAAGAAACGCCCCATCTTGTAATGTGAAGATGATAATATTTATCAGTTGATAGAAAAATGCGAAACATGAATCGAAATATTGTGAGACAAAACTTTCGTTAAAAATTAATTCATCATATTCACGAAACTCTCACGGATTCGGTTTATATCCAAGGCAGCTAAAGTGCTTTTTCAGTGATTCACTTAAATCGGATCGCTCGTTTTAACAGCTGGCTTTTACTTGAACGATGCGAACAAATGTTTAAACAATGGATTGCCATAACTTTGTTAGCTCTCATGTCTTGCTGCAATGGATTTGTTATGCCATTGTAATTTACATTTTTAAAGGAATATTTTTTTGGAGGGGAGAAATAGTTTCTTATTGCAAACTTGAATCTATAATTAAACTATAGAGGTGAATTATATTAATAAAATAATAATAATAATAATAAAACGAATGCACTTTTTTGTGATTTATTTGTTAATGCAAGTAATCCATTATAATTTGTAAATAAGAAAAATTAAAATTCTTAAAAAGATCATATATATTTCTTCTCATTTTAATTCAACACTGCTGTATCGTCTTAATTTGGCATTTTAAACAGTATTAAATTTAAAAATTAAGGAAAATAATATTTTTAATCTAAGAGAAATATGTTGTTAAAATGATAATTAGAGAAATGAACTAAATATTAACAAAGTACCATAACACAGCATTTACTTTTATATTACTACTGATTATTGTATAACTTTTTAAGACGATCCGATCCAAAATCTATAAATGTTTAATGTTTAAAAAAAAATTTTAAAAATCTATAAAAAGCCTTTTTCCGACCACCAAAAAAAAAAATATATATTATTCAAAATTATTCCTGTACACACACACACACACACACACACACACACACACACACACACACACACAAAATCAACATTTCTTTACAAAAAGTTTTATAATGATACATAACAGGAATCTTTTATTCAATTCCTTCTATTAGCTCACACTCTTCCTATATATATCTTGTTCAAATAATCGTTCATAAAATACTTTTTATTCATCCACCAAGTTAAATACATTTTTGAACTTGTAGTGGATGACACTCAAGTTCAAATACATTTTTTGAACTTGTAGTGGATGACATTTGATGTTAATACAGGTTTTTCAAATATTAATTCAGTAATTAAATTTAATTAATTAATTATATTATTTTTAGATTTAAGTTGCATATATCTACCAATAGATGGTGCCAGATAAACTTTAAAAGAAATGAATGAAAATTATTTATAAAGGACTTTCTGCAATAGAGTGAAAAAAAGTAGGAATTGACTTAAAAAAAATTTTTTTTATATTACTTGTTTTATGCAGAGGCGGAAACGGTGAAGCTTTTTAAAAATGTATGTTTTTGAAATTTTAAATCCCTGTGCGCAAATTTAATGTATTTACAATAAATACAATGCTTAAAAGAAAAGAGAGAGAAACGAAGAAAAAACATCCAGAATTTTTTTTAATTCTAATATTTCATTGTAAGAATGTTGTGATAGGGGAATCGTGAGATAAAGAAATAAGGCTGTAGGATTGTTGTGTTATGGAAAAAAAAACCTAATTATACATATTATACTTGGTATCATTCATATAATTATTTGAAAACCTTTTATCAATAATTGCTCTTTTATTGTGTTTTGGATTTTCTTTAAAAAATGCAATTAAATTTCCATAAATTGCAATATCTTGTATCTCGTACAAGCATTGCAAAAAATCAAGATGGCAATATAAAGGCGTTTTAGTTTGGTTTAATGTTTTTCCGTGGTTTGCATTATCTGTTACATAAGAAACTATTTTGGTTGGTTTTAAGAAAAAAATATATTTCATTTATAGAAAAAAAAATGATGACTATGATGACGCGGTGTTTTTATGTTTGAAAAAACTATCGCAACACTTCATATTTATTGTTTAACGTAAAAGAATCATAGCAGTAGTATGTGCTTATGCATGACATATAAGGATGCAATGCACATACTTATTTTTTTATTATACTCGTTGTCACAATCATATCCCCTCGTTTTTGCAAGCCATGACTGTAGGATGTAGCAAGGGGGTTCGACCCTATTTTCGCCTAAAATAGATGCGCAATGGGCCACTAGTCAAATGTTCGCCAGCTTTATAGCATTAAAAGGATTTTGAAACACTTGGAAAAAATGAAAATCATCGATGTTGGCAGGCAAAACCCTTAAATATTATAATGGCATTTAAGTGCAGGTTGAGCAATCAGATTGTAACTGGCTGGTTGGGTTGACATACTTGAGAACTCACAGCTTTATTAGCACATGCGCAAACACCACGCATATACAATATTTAACACATTTAAAGACAGATAATTATAGGTTAGTGGAAGGACTCCACTTCTAAGCCGGTAATAAAGGTATTCAGATACGCGCAGGTTGCGAGAAATATACTTTATCTCCGGATAAGAGTTTGTAGGCCAAGTGACCATTTCTTCTATATATATATATATATATATATATATATATATATATATATATATATAAACTTATTTTTAGTTTCTGTGTTTTTATTATGTACAGGTTCTTTTTAAGAACATTTATGTTAAAAGAATGTTGTACACAGTTACTCGTACTAACTGCCATGATAACCATGATGCCATGATGCCAACTTAACTAATAAATAGCGAATATGATACACAAATTTACGTGTGTTGAGGATTTACAATAGAGTCTACATTAATAAAGTAATAGTTTTTTTAAAATTTAACGAACTTAGGACAAAAATTTGTAATGTAAAAATATATTTGAAACAATGCAGTAACTAGAAATAAACTAGTCTTTTTATAAATTCTCAGATTCTATTTAAAAGCTATGCAATGTATTTAAAATAAAAAAAAAGCTCGTGAAAGGAAAACTTTCTATATATTAGCATACATAAAAAAAAATAATACATAAAATAAAATAAAATAAAGTAAATTAAAAAAATTATAATCTGTTTTATTTGCGAGAAATTAATTGAAACGTGAGCACATTTAATTTCATGCTTAAATGTATATTTTATGGAAAAAGTAATGGATTTCAAAATTCCATATATTAAATATCCGTCTGTCTACCTACCTACCAATCTCATTTTTCTTTAGCCTTGAAATATTATTAGAAAACTCTCTGCAAATGTCTCATGTAAGTCCGATGTATATGTAATCAGAAGAATGTAAGAAAATAGTAAATGTAAAAAAAATTTAAATCAGCATAGTCATATTAGTTTGGTTTTTGTAAAAATTGTTTCTGTACTTTGTATTTTAATTTTTCTGTGCATCAATTTTATTTATGCATATTCAAAAAACTTGCTTTCTATTTGCGATGTAAGGATTCGTTAAGTTTATTGCATGCGAACTCATTGCAAACTTACACTTGCCCAACTAATGGCAAAGTGGTAATATGGGCATTTACGGGCAGGAGAGTTTAAGTTTGGATCCGCTATCAACAACCATTACAGTTATTGTTTTCAGAAACAATTAGACACGATGGCTACTGTAATAGCGTGTGTAAGTATCTCATTGTCAGTCAGCGTGTTTCACCTTTGTTTCTTCCATACGCCACACAAATCAGTTCCAGTTAAAAGTCCTCATGAATCGAAATATCCGCCCTACATTGTCCATCAATGCTCAGCTATATATATATGTGTGTATATATATATATATGTGTTCAAAATATCAAATTAATAGTGATTTAAATTGAAAATTTTCTTCGTCACTGAATTTGGTTTACAATAAATAATTGAAAATTGTATATTTACTATCCTTTTTCAAGAAAAACCATATTTTGTATAATGAATTAAATTAATTTAACAAAAATTCCCCTTTGAAAATGAAGGGAGTCATGTATATAAAATTTGAAACGAATACTACTTTTGGATTTAAATTCATTAAGTGGTTATTGTGGAGACAGAAAAAGAGAAGCGTTTTAATACATTTAAAACCTTTTATATGCAATCATTCCCTTATTACGCTAATTTTACAAAGACACAATTTATGTGTAAAATTTATAAATATTCACAAGGTCAGTAAGTATTTTTAAGTATCATTTAATTTTATTACTACCATAAATTTATTATTCTAACAAATTTTGATGAGTTTAGTATAAAATGACAAATATTCAAAAATGGCGATGCTAAAGACACTGTTTTCAATTTGCATATATTCAAAATCAACAACAACAACAAAAAAAAAAAAAAAAAAAAGGAAGTGTTTTTTAATATAATTTTATTTTAAATGCTACATTTTGAATTTGGCGTTACTTTTTATTCCTAAAACACTTTCTTTACATTTCATTCAACATTTTTCTAAAATATTTTGAAAATAATATATTTTTTTACGAATTAGTTGTATTAATTCCATTGCAATTTATATTTGTTTTTTGCCATGAATTTGAAGCTGGAAACTTCAATTTTCATTTCAATTCATTTTTTTTTTGAGCTATCTTAAAGCAGCTTAATGAAAAAGAATAAAGTTATAATAATATAAATTATAACGTACAATATTCAAAAAGACATCGAGTAGTACTACATATATATGGCAAGTCAAATTAAACCTTTTTTCAAACCAAATAAAGACTTTGTAAATCAAGTTCAACCTTCTCTAAATTAAGATATTCATATGTGAATATTTGTATATGTGGTGTGTATGTTTATAAAAACGTATGCTAAATATGTCTAAATATATGTATTTCTTTATGAGTAATGATGTACTGATAGGGGATAAAGATGTATATTTAAATATTCATATATCTTCATACAACAAATACATATTTATTTAAGTATGTATGCATATGCATTTATAAAGAATGCATTTATTTGTGGGTTTACCCGTGTTTCGATATACATATGTGAATGAGTATTTATGTATATTTTTGTGTGTATATGACTGTATGCTAATGTGTATGTATACGCACGTTTACTTGTTATATATATATATATATATATATATATATATGCGAATGTAAATGGTATATAGCTGTATGCATGTGAATGAGTGTATATACGTGGTATTATATGTTTATTTGTATGTGTATACGCATATGCATGTAGATTAGTGCTTATGTATGTGTGTATGAGTATGTTTGTATGTGGATATGTATGCTTGTATGTTTGTGCTCAGTATGTAAGCTGGTGCGCAACTATGTTCATGCGCGTGGTAATACAGCTCTTGATGTATTTATATTGGGATACGTGGATGCCCCACGTATGTATTTTTGTGTTTGTTTGTGCATATGTGTATGTATGTGCATATGTATCTGGATTCGGGTGTGATCGATTATTACCGATTGTTAAATTTCTGACATATTTTTAAAATTTCAGAACGTTATCTTTCAGTCATCGGCATGTTTCCAACATTTAATTAATTTGCAATTCTTGTAATACTTTTCCACATCCAAAAGGTTTTAAAGCCTTTATCAACCGTTGAAAACATACATGGCCTTTTTCTTCTAATTTTCAGGGTCACAAGTATACTACGTTACTTCTGTGGGTTCTAAAAATAATGCTTTATTTGTTTGTTAGATAGGATAATGTCTCAGACGCTGAGAATAGACCCTCTCTTTAGAAGCAAAATCGACTATTGCAACAGACAAAAAAAGTGAAAAATATTAACCTCTTATGATTGGTGACTTGATGGAGTGCCTTGGTCGCGCAACGACCACACCTCCATTTGGCGAATGGTGAACAGTGACTGGTGGAGGTCGAGCCCTTTTGCCAATTGTAAGAAAAAAAAAAATTAAATAACTCATAGAGAAGGAATAATAATTTTCTAACATCAGAGAACAAAAACATTACAATTAAGACAGAAAGTCAAAGTTACAAAGAAGAGTAAAAATCAAAAATTATCCCATAAGCAAAAATATTAAAAATCAAAAGGAATAAAAAAAAAGCACTGATGATAAATCCAATAACAAAAATGCAATAAAAAAGAAAAACATTAACGAGGCGACAGCGAAACCGAAATCAGAAAAATTCCAGAAAGGAGGAAAGAAATTATTTGGTTAATGTTAAGAGTATAGCGAGGTCTTTTGCGATTTCTGGGTAGAGTGACGTCATAGTCGTATAGTTTTAAATCATTTAGAACAGGGTTGTGTGGATCGGGAAACGGAGTCATAAAAGTTTTTTGCAAGTTTCTCGACGAATGCGCGGAAACTAGGAATATCAAGAGAGTGCCGAATATCATTATTTCTGAAATACCAGGGTGCATCAGAGATCATACGAATAATTTTATTTTCGAGTCTTTCGAGCACGAGAAAGTTGCTATTGGCTGTAGAACTCCAAACTGGACTCGCATATGCAATGACAGGTCTAAGATAAGAAAGGTAGATTAATTTTTTTAGTTCAATTGTTAGTGAGGAATTTCTACAAATTATAGGGAAGAGTTTTCTTAATTGATTATTGAATTTAGTGCGTAGATAATAAATATGCGATTTATATGTTAATTTGCTGTCAAGTATTATGCCAGGTATTTAGTTTCTTTGGACCAGGAAATATTAGCATTATAAATAGTTACGTTAGGGGGAATTAGTTTATTTTTCCTGGTGAATAGCACTGCTTCAGTTTTCGAGACATTAAGTTTTATTTTCCAGTTAATGAGCCAATTTTCAAGCGTGTGTATGTAGTTTTGTAAGTTTTTTCCTGATTATGTTTATGTTTCGCCCCTGTGTGATAATAGCAGTATCGTCCGCGTAAAGTGTTAATTTAATTTTGTGATCTTGTGGGATGTCGTTGGTGTATATGTTAAACAAAAATGGTCCCAAGATCGTGTCCTGAGGAACACCAAAAGGATATGACAGTTTTTAGAATCAGTGTTATCTACAGAAACAACAAAATTTCTATTTGTAAGATAATTGTGTATGGTACGGATTAAGTAGGTAGGATATTGATATTTTATTATTTTATATATTAAACCATTGATCCAAACACGATCGAACGCCTTAGCGACATCCAGGAAAACTACTGCAGTGTCGAGTTTCATGAAAACCCTTCTGAAATATTTTCTGTGAGATTATAAAGTTGATGCGTAGTTGACAAGTTTTTGGTAAACCCGAATTGCTGCGAAAATTAAAATATTAAGTTTATCAGATTCTTCATTTAGGATGTTAACAATTACGCGTTCAATTAGTTTACTTAGGCAGGAGAGTAGAGAGATTGGTCTGTAGCTGTTAGGAGAGGTTGGATCTTTGCCGGGGTTAAGGATTCTGCTTAGGAAAGTGATTAGTAGAAAGGATAGCATCGGTTATTTTGTAAATTTGTAGAACTATTTTAAAAGGAATATTTTTGAGCATTTTGTTAGTAATACGATCTAAGCCAGGGGTTTTACCGATTTTAAGATTAGTGATGCAGTTTATTATGAAGGAAGCTTTAGTGTTGGGAAAATCATCGTTATTTGTGAGGTTGGGCGAGAAAGGAAGTAATGGTGTTTTCTACTTCAGTTACAATGTTAGTGTTGTTAGTTTCATTTTCTTTAAATTGATCCTGTTAAGTCGTAGCTAAAACTTCAGCTTTATCAGTGGCTGTTGTAACAGTGGATTGCGAAGTTTGGAGAGAAGTTATTTTAGTCCTTTTTTTTCCTAAAGTTTTTACAGAAATTCCACATGGATCCATCTTCAACATTGACGGTTTGCAGTTTGCGATCCCAACAGTCATTTTTATATGTGGCAATTGCTCTACGTAAGATATATTTTTATCCTCTTAAGGTAAGTACATGTATTTAAAATATGCCTCCTCGGTTTTTAGTGATATTTTTTTTGGACATCCCCTACAGTCCGATAACTGAGATGATAGTTTTTTGTACATAAGGCACAAATGTCGGATTTAAGATGTCCATTAAGAAAACACCCTCTATCTTCACACACCACAATTTACTACAGCAGATCTTAGGCACATGATTAAGAATAAAGTGGAGCATGTATTTTGAGAATTTCCTAGACAGGTCTTTAAAAAGGAACCTTATTTGACCATTACTATTATATATTTCAAACATATATTAATTATATTTAATGATTTATTTTTTAGGTCTTTATCCTGAAAAACCATGGATTCATCGGCAATATTATCCATGACAATGCAAGACAGCAACTATTTCAACATGATTCCAGCACCTGGTGCTGACAATGTCCGTTGGTGGAACGACGCTGAACCCGTTTGGATCACGGCTGAAAGAACAACAAAAGATCCGCCCCTTTATTGGTGGGGCTGGATGCGAAGTCGAAATTATGGGTGGCCACCTACTATATGTGAGAGACAATTCTATGATGGGCCCCCTATAAAAAAATGGCAACAGATTACTTGAGAGAATAGATGACGTTATTCAAATGTTCAAACCGTCCAAGGTGCTAGGAGATAGCGTAAGCTGGTTCTCATGTACTATGTGTCCGTAGATTATAATGGTAAGATAAATTAGAAATGTTAAGTATTACTAAAACAGGAATATTTTTTTCGTGATAAAATTTTTTTTTTTTTAGCACAACATCCAGTTCCTCTGTAAACAATTTTATATTTTTATCTTGGAAATATATTTGTAACTCTTTAATTCAATATGGTAAAATATGATAAAAAAACTTGCAATGGCAGATTATGAAAGATATTATTCTAAGATATATGACATGAGATTGGGAAGAAATTATCATGACACTCCTTTCCATTAGAAAAAAAGAGAAAAAAAACCAGTAATTTTCTTGAACAGTAAAACTACTTAAAAAACAACTGCCCGTGTCGCTTGGCAGGAGTTAACTTATATTGGCTGTAATGTTAGATATAATCGACAGCCAGCAAAAATGTAGAAAAACATTTAAAAGTTTGAGACTGTAGCACTTAGAACTCTACACTTATGCTAGATGACAACAACTAACGACAAAAAAAATTAATTAACAATTACTTATATTCATTTAAAAAACTTTAATTATTGAT